>JAHZND010003209.1:0-42172 GCA_027744115.1 Acrocyrtus sp. NNG-2020 | reverse complement strand
AACTTGTTTCAAAGCATTTTCCTTTTTGAAAAGTAACGAAGAATATGAACCAAACGGGAAACTTAGATTTTTTCTGAACTCATTTGTTTTTAACATGTTGACTCTTAATACTCAAATACTAACTGTAGAAATTGTTGGACTTTGAAAAATATTTATTCCTCAATGTTTAACGTTATATTTTGTATTATTTTCTAATTTTCATCAATGTCCTACCAAATCGAATAAATGATGGCGATGGCAGGTGCATGAGGCAGATGCGTGCCTAGTTCTTGCCAATAAGTACTGCCAAGACCCGGACGCTGAGGACGCGGCAAATATCATGCGCGTTATCTCCATCAAAAACTATTCGGATGATATTCGCGTGATCATTCAGCTCATGCAGTATCACAATAAGGCAATGATTATAAAATACTCAAAAATCAACATACATAATGGGACCAATATTTTGCCATTTGTTAAAAATGCTTTAAAAATTGCTTCTTCGTAGGCGTACCTGCTCAACATCCCAAGCTGGGATTGGAAACGGGGCGATGATGTGATTTGCCTCGCTGAACTTAAGCTTGGGTTCATAGCTCAGTCTTGCCTGGCGCCAGGGTTTTCTACGATGATGGCCAATTTGTTTGCCATGAGATCATTTAAAACGGTATGTGGAACAGAAATGAACTGAGTGCTAATTGAAGACACGATGACATATCAGCTTTCAAAAATTTCATGGCGATTTCTCCTTCCTTTCTAACAGTCTCCGGACACACAAGCATGGCAAAACGACTACTTGCAAGGAACTGGCTGTGAAATGTACACGGAAACGCTTAGTCCCTCCTTTGTCGGAATGACATTTCCTCAAGCTACCGAGTACTTAAAACGAGAAAAATATTTTTTTGCAGTATAGCTTGAAATCGGATCATGCATAGTGCCATTAATGCCGCATACTATAATCATTACTGACACATTTTTGCAGGCTATGCTTCATCAAGCTGAAGCTGTTGCTGCTCGCTATCGAGATGAAAATCGAGGACGGGAGTGACTCCAAAATCTCGATAAATCCAAGAGGAGCCAAGATCCAGTCGAACACAATAGGGTTTTTCATAGCACAAAGTGCCGACGAAGTGAAACGGTAAGAGAAATGTTGGAAATGTGGGAAGGTAGTGGCTCTAGCGAAAAAAAAATTAGATTTATCACTTTCCGCTTCCTTAATTTCCATTTACATATATTTTTCAGAGCCTGGTTCTACTGTAAAGCCTGTCACGATCATATCACGGACGAGACTATGATCAAGAAGTGCAAGTGTAAAAACTGTAAGTGTTTTCATGCAAGTGACTCGTTCACAATTAATTCGTAGTAAAAGCTATATGTGCCCACAATTCATATCACATTTACCATAAAAATCGCACAAGTCTTGCGTGTTCTCAATATATGACAATAAAATTATACCACCAGCAGCAGCGTCATCACAATTCACTCTCAACAGCAACCCATAGCGAGGCAATTAACTCATAATTAATTCTGTTTTCATATTCCATTTCCCCTTCGATGGAATATTTTTTTTGAAAAAAACCAAGCGTATGGTAGATGCTAACGGTGGAGAATTGCCTGAATTAATAATTTACAAATTACGTTTTCCGAGGCTGACTAATGAGAATTGTTATATTATTGAACTAACTCAAATGGGTACACACATCATGTACAAAGTACTTTTTAACTTTGAAGGCATTTTGACTAGGAAAGAGTTGACAGCAGTGACATTATTTTTATTGATGAGCAGTCTATACATGTTCGTGTTGATTGGTGTGCAGTTATTGCGATGGGAATGCACACTATGTGGGCGGCGGGAGAGATAACAGTTCCAGGTTTACAAAATTATGATCGGGGTATGCAGTCTTTAAAACAACAATTTCATTTATTTTTGTGAGAACAAGAAATAATTTTTCGTTAGAAAATTGCTGACTCTTTAATTTTTTTTAAATATGATTTTGTGTAGCTGCGTTTGTTTTTTTCCACTAGAGCTTTTACCGCACATAATTTAATTTACTTTCTTTTTTAAGTTTCGTACTTTCTTTTAAGTTGGAAACGTAAGCGGTTCGTAATTGGTTCATGGTTGTCCTTTTTTGTATATATTTCTGCTCGGCATTTCTCCAAAAAAGCTGGGCGCTTCAGTCTACTCTGCCTGGAAATGTTATAAAAGTGGATGAAAATGGAGTGAAAATGTTTGAAAGAGTGATGTTGTTGCCTGCTCCACGTTCTTCTTTTTTCTCTTTCTTTCAGCTTTATAAGAAATTCTCATTTCTTCTAATGAACTATCTTTCATTATTCGTTTTTTCATTTTCTTTAATTTAACTGACTATGCGACATGACAATAGGATCAGAACGTGATTTTTTTCTTTCACAGAATTGAATGTACCTAAGTTTCATTATATTTGGTGGGTATTACACTTCCAGTCTGCTATCGTCAGCATTTTAACTGTGACTGCAGTATACTTTATTTTAAGCATTTCCGCCTATAAAATGTTGCCGTTTGAAAATCATCATTTGTGTAGTCAATTATAAATATCATATCAAACCAGTGGAGTCCCGTAAGAACTAAAGTTAAGAAGATGCACACTATGAAATAAACTTACCTACAAGTAAAATGAATATGATAATAATAATTAGCAGTTTTAGTTAGAGTACCCAACTTTGCAAAGGTGCTAATGATAACTTACGTCACCAAAAAAGTAGTCATTAGTCCAGAATTTCCCCAAATTCACTAATTAAAAAATCTTAATGCCCCTAAACAAAGACTTTATCAGGCAAACCTGAGCAAACTACTTCGGACCGTAATTCAATACTACTTTATCTCTGTAACTTTTACTAGTGTGAAGTGAGTTTCCGTAATTCTGTCTAATTTCTGGTGTGTCGGAGTAATTTTCTACTTTGTAAAATGTAACTGTAACGCAGCTCTCTTCCTCTCTTGAATACTACAGTAAAACTTGTTCCCTGGTGGTTTATACTTTAAACTGTAATAACTTAACTAATTGTGATTGTAGCAAAGAATGTCACACTTATCCTTTTTCACAAATATTTATACATTTTTAGCATTTTCAATTTACATTGAGCTTGAGCACTGGGTAAAATCACTTAAATGAAAATTTTTGTTGTAATGATTTTAAACAGTGGCCACATTCCGGAAGGGAGTTCGAGCAATCCAAGCTGTTGGACGAGCTAGTGAGTATATTTCTACTGTAAAATATTTCCAAGAATAAATTTAATTTTGACTGAATGCATTTAATACAATCCTGTGTATATACAACTTGTACTAACATGAATGGTGGCATCAGCCATTTTATTTTCTATGATATATAACGCACCGTTTGTAGAGAAACAGTGGTCCAGTGTGCGTGCAGTGCAAACACACACGATGTTTTTAAGTCAAAATATTAGCAACTGTGTTTTTATGACATTGTTATGTCACCAACCTTTTGTGTTTTTGGTGTTTTAGTAGAAGAACACCTATAAATAATGTGACGATGCAACTCACACTTTTCTAGCACAATTTGTGAGAAAAATGTTACGATCCAATACAAATATCCTTTTTCAGTTTAGTTTAATGTAGGTCGAATGAGGAGACGAAACACTATCCATTTCTGTTTAACTTAAGGTTAAACGTAGATTTTGATGGAGTTTTTAGTAGCAATAATAGTGTAACCGTTATTTGTTTCGTTAGTTTAGCTCTAGCCGTAGTAGCGTTGCAGTTTTATGGTGTAGTTTTGTGTTCAATCCAATTTAGTACGCATTTTTATGCGTTTTTTGTATGTTTCTAGAAGCAGAAGTAGCCGTTCCATAAGTATAGTACTTTTAGAGTAGTTCTAATATTGGGAGTGGTTATTAGCGTTAATTACGTATAGCTGATATAGTGTTTGGTACATAGACAGCATAATAAGTGAGCAGCAATTAAGTTTTTTGTTAGTGTTCACCTTTTTTTATTGTTTTTCGTTGTGTAAGTTGTTACTGTATATACTACTAATTAACAACTGTACTGTGTTTTAGTTAACCGTGTGTGCTGTCTCGTTTTTATGAGTTGTAGCCCTGTTCTGTTGATTGTTTTTTCTCTCTGAACTTTCCCCTAACACGTTTATTTTTTAAACAAATTGTCTGTAAATAAACGTTGTAAATATTCCTTGTTCTATGTGTCTTCTCTTCTTCTTTTTTCCTGTTTAGGCGACGACTTTTCTCTCTATGCTGGTGGTAAGTGCCTCTACATCTCTCTCTCGTCTTGTCTATTTTTATATGGAAAGGAAATCAAATCAAGACATTTGACACTTTTTTCTTACAATTATTTCTCTCACTGTACTACTCCTGTACATATTTTATTAAAAACCTGTTACCACATTTCACCCTCTTTTCATTCCACTTTTCACTTGTCTAATTTGTCACTTTCACACACTTCTCGATTAATTTTCTTTCTCCTTGTGCAGCAGAGCTCAAAATTGATTTACTTACATATTTTTTACGTCTGTCGCGAACTTACTTAATACTGTCGTACTAGTAATCTACAGCAAAAAAAAACTTTTTTTTTACTATAAAGTAACTCGACTAAAAATCTCATACTTAAGTCCTATCAAGCACATAAATCTGCAAATAAAAGAAAAACTTTGTAAATTAGTTAGGTCACTGCCACTTCACACTCTCCTCTCAAGCTATGTAACACTATTACAAAAGGGACCTTTTTAAGCTCTAATTTTCTCCACCAAGGTAGAAAGAATAGTAGGCACATGACTTTACGTAACTCCAATAAAACAATTACTTTTCTCTATGTAAACTTTCACCTGCGTGAGTAGCCAGGAGAGTGTAGTGCCTTTAATTAAAAATATTATTTGTTAAACTACTTTCTCATTAGTTGTTCCGTGCGTAGCTAACTCTTAATCGTTTTTCGAAACTTTTTAAAAAGGCAAATTTTCTGGTAAAAAGTTTTCTCTCAAGTTTTCTATCAAGTAAATATCTAAGAGTTTTAAAGTATTCTTATTAGTAATAACTTATATAAATATTCGATATTTTATATATTGTATTATACGGTAATTTTCGTAATTTTCTCTTTAAAACATGCATGCATGTTTGGTAGTCTTGTTAATGTTCACTTACTTCAACTTCAATATTAAAAAGGAAATGGATAGAAATAGACACTTTTTTCACAAGAACTAACTTAATTTTTTGCTAAACTTGCAAATGTTCATGTGCAAGTGCACTCACGCCAGTATCTATTGAAAATCGGACTTTTAGTGAGTAAACCAACTTAACTATTTTCAATGACTTTCTTAGCACAATTATATTCTTCTCTCGAAGATATTAAGTAGACTTCACGTACTCACGTGACAAAAAACTAAAAAGCACACATTTTTAGCTCGACTAATTCTAAAAGCATAAAGATAATTTAACAATCTTCCATATTTTTGGTGGCACTTACTTCTTTCGTAGTTTGTAGTTTTCGTTGTAGCTCCTTACAATAATAATAATTTGATCAGTATGAAAAAACGAGTCTGACTGATTGATATGAATTGAAATTGACCAACAAACTATGTTTATGGATTGACTATTTTTACGGTTGATATATGTATGTTAATTAATATGATTAATTTATGATTTTTAATAAGGTACATGACTGTGTTATGTCCTTTTGTTGTAATCGATGCGCGGTCTGTGTGTGTATTCTATTTTATCAGGGGAACTAGAACCAACTCTTAATCCCACGTTCACTCCTCCAGAAATACCCAAGACGGTTCATATCCGAGGTAGCAACAAATTCAATCAAATCAAAAAAAAATTCTATCCCGAAAAATTGTCTATTTTAGTTTCTCTTTCACTACATAAAATCGGATATTATTCTCTCTTCTATTCTTTTTCTCTTTCTTACTCTTAACTCGACTTTCTCTTTTCCTCGTAAAAACTAAACTGTACTTTTTACTCCCACCTGCTCACGTTTTGATACTTCACAGCAAGCATAATTTGCAGCAGCAGCAAAAGCAGCATTCAGCAATAATAGCAAAGCCAAAAGCTGTCAATTGAAAATTTTACCTGTTTTATATTGTTTGCAAAAAATTTTATTTATTTATTTTACTTAACTGTCCTTTCTCTCTTGTAAATATGTTGGCCTGCTACTTCATATCTTTTCTCTAATTCAATTTCAGACACTTGATCAATCATGTGTACTATTTGTGTTGCTTTAAAACTTCTCTTTTCTCGTAATCTCATACACAAATGTTGCAAAATCTGTTATATGTTTTAAAGTCGATTTCAATTCTGTTATGTTTTTAATTATTCTCAGCCACTTTTTTCTCTCCTTTCTAATCCTGTATTTTCCGATGATTGAAATGAGCTACTCTCACTTTTTTACCGTTCCACCTTCCCTCCGAAACATTTTCCCTACAAATTGTCAAAGTACCTACCTATAAGCCACCATTACCATCAAAATATCTTTCCCTGCCACTTTCAATTCTTTTGAAAATATGAAATCTTGCAAATGTATATTCAATATTAAGCTTGCGAGCCGCGTAGCAAAATTGTATTTGCAAATGTTCTTAGCGAGTAGAATTTAAAAAAATATATATTAAACTAACCTTGCACCATTAATGCAATTGCGACAAAATATTCGCTTGCTCGCTACTAATAACGCCTAATTAATCATTTTGGAACGCACAGTGCGTCATTCTTCCTTCACTCTTATACCGTTATTTATATTAAAGTGTCCACATCAATTAATCTTATAAATAGTGTAAGCTATTCAAGTTTCCAATTTTCCAATTTGACAAGTTTAATTTGTCGTCAGTTTCCAATTTGATGAAAAATGCGTTTAACAGTGCAGAATAATTTCTCCAATTATAAAGTATCAAATAGAGCTGGATTTAGCTAATTTCTCGTTTAAATTTACTATGAAAGGTGTAGGGTTTAAAATTGTTGCTTAAAGAGTATATTTCGCCACAGCTCCATTAACAGCCTATTGACGGACAAAGCGCAGCTTTCGATTTTAACAGGGACAAGTTTCTTGCATGCGATTCACAAAAATGGTGATCGTGCTGAAATGTGTCCAAAAACAAACACTTTTGCAAATTATTTTGTTTGTTGCAATGATGTAGAGTAGACTATGCAATGCAGCCACTGACGTTCTCAATAATTGTTTAGATGACTGAATAAGTTACGAGTAGGTGTAGGGAGACAGTGGAAGTCGATGTGTAAGGGAATGTTATTCAGAATTTGCAATTTTTAATGATACACTGTAGGAAGGAATGAAGTAGTCTGTTCCAGATGTAAAATGCAAAGCAGGAGACTTTCTTGAATACCTCACCTCATAACTTTATCCAAGGACACTTAATTTGTTTTTCAGGTCAGGACCCAAATAATCGGGACAGGGTAGATCCAGGTTAGCATGCACATTATTATTAATTGGCTTTGCAAACTTGAAGTTAGCTAACTTGACCGTGATTAAATTGCTTTCAGGTGCGATGGGTGTGCAGGGTAAGCCTCGTATGAACTCCATCGCAGGCGTTGTAGGGAAGCCGCTCTCCGGAAAGAAGCCAAACAGTACAGTACCTGCAGATAACCAGTTGGCTAGTAACAGGTAGAGAAATAATTGGGGCGTGTGCTTTCACTTGAGTAACATAAAAGCTGTGTGTGTGTGTCTGTTTCTAATGCCTGTACTAACTTCATTAACAGTAGCAGACCTACCGAGGAGCCCACTCCACTTGCTGGATATCACTTATCATATGAAGTGAAAAAGTTAATGTGCGTGAATAACATGAATAGTACTAAAACACGTGTGAAATTTCTGTAGATAATGAGAAAAATAGAATCGAATGTAATTGTAATTTGTATGCGCCCACTTTAGGCCAACTAATCGAGCTCAAGCGTCCGCCAATGGAGGAGGGTACGCCTTTCAATTATATTTACCTTAAATGGAGCATGTAACTAAAAAAATTACCCAGTCCATTCTAATTATGTATATCTGATCTTTGTTATCTTTGTAGACTTACTTCAACCAGAACGCACTTACACTGATAAGGTCTCTGATAACTGGAGGAGCCACTCCTGAGCTGGAGCTGATATTGGCAGAAGGAGCCGGCCTTCGCGGGGGTTACAGCACATCGGAGATGCTCCAACGTAGAGACCGGTGCAGAGTAGGCCAAATCTCTTTGGCGGAAGGTCCTCTTGCTCAATACGGGGATAGCGGGAAATACGGGGACTTATTCGTCACCGCTCTCAGACAATACGGTTTACTCTGCATTGGCCTTTACAGGTTGCTCCCTATGTAATTACCTCGCGGCTGTTTTCTCTTTTTCTCCTCACTCACAAGATAACTAACCAACCTATGCCAATACTAGATTGGTGACCAGTATAAGCGATACTCTATCTGAAACTTTGGGGTGACTGTAGAATTTTATATGTATTAATTTAAACATTTTATTTATCATTTATTGATTGCATTATTCGCTTTATTTTTATTTGCAATTTAGATCTTTCTAAAGTTTTGTAGTAAATGAGCACTTCGCTTTGCCAGATATTGATCACGTCACCCCAAAAGTATTGTATAAATAGTAATACGTGAGCACGTTCATAGTTTTTCCATTTAGTGTGGGATCTTCTGTAATTTTGTATCAAAAGTTATTCCAAATGAAGCAAAGCCTTCCTTTAAATTACTATTCCTCTAAAAGTCTGTATAAGGATCTACATTTTACTATCTCTCTACTCCAAAGGTACCGCAAAAAAGCCTTTTTGTAGATTTTAGTTCAATGAAATATTCTGCTTTTTATAAAAAGTAATTTCCATTTCCAATGCACTCAAGATATACAGCATAAAATATTTTAAGTCTCTGTAATAATGCCCTCTGCAAAATTAACTTACCTTTTGTACAACAGCCGACCGACTATTTTTTACCTATATTTACGAAAAGGGAATTCCAGAAAGCATGTTGTTGGTTCATGCTTTCTTGTGTGCCCGAAATCTGTACATAAATATGGAACCCCATACAAGAATGGAAAAATAATTTTTGCATTTCTCTCAGAACTCCCTTAATAATCTCCAGTCATTCATTTCTGTATACCCAGACTGACTAAAACAATAATATGAAAAGGAATGTTCCACCTTCTCTTTTTCCGCAATAGCGATTTCAATTTTAAAGTTTTTCAATAAAGCTCAATCCAGCCCCAAATTCAATTTTCCAAAATATTTAAAAATTGATAAAGCGTGCTCTTGTATGAAATCGGATAGGGCCTGTACAAAAGAGCGAGATATAATTGTTTTTTTGTTGGGGGGTATGGTCTAGGTTCCGAGACACAAGTAACTCCCCAGATGCCTCATCCAAACGGTATGTGATTACCAATCCCCCGGATGACTTTGCAATATTGTCCTCAGATCAGGTATCTGACTAAAGCTATTATATCTGTTATATTTATATATAGTACTCAAGTCACTACAGCTTTCTCCTTGAAATTTTTCAGGTATTTGTCCTGATGCAGTTCGACCCTGGCCTAGAATACAAACCTAACCGTGGAGAGGGTCCGCCAAATGCGATCTCCCCGCCTCCGGCGATTCCCCCAGCAACAGTGTCCTCCTCGTCAGTAGCCACAAATCCTATCCAAAATCAAATGAACCCAAATTTGGGCAACAAGGACGATCCCTCTTGACTATTGCTTTGTAGGGCTCTGACCGAAGGTCCATATTCCTACATCTAACATTCCGAAGAACTACATTTAAGGGGAGAAAGCATATTACAGGTCACCATCATTTTCAACATCGTCGGTGCCATCATTATCCAGCAGTACTGATTCCGATGTCGTCCCCAGGAAGTGGAACGGAAGGGAGTGATTGTGTGCTCCCTCTCTTCGCGTCTTTGTTCGCTCCGTGCAGTTGTAGTTCCCTACTCTTCAGCACATGAACTGGCAGCACAGAGTACCACGACAGAACATCCTTCGCACACCACAGCCCAAGCATTCTCCTGCTAGGATAGATGGAGACAGGAAGAGAAGGGGAGCTTACCGTCAACTCAACTTTCTTTCACAGATTCTAATTGTACGTGATCATGATGATCATCGACACACCATCAGAAAAATCCTTTTATCCTCATTCTTCGGCATGTTAAACAAATCCGGACCTTCAGACCTTTTCTATCTGGTTAGAGACCCTACAAGACAGGATCTTATATATTACTCAACGAGAAATGAGTAAAAATCTACTTTTAAACAGATCTAAAAAAACATACTTATATATCTCGCCTTTTGAATCTAATTTTAAAGAAAAAGTTAATGTTCTTGGAAAACAGAGCATGATCAAACCTTCTATGCACGCAGTCATCACTGAAGCACTTCGATTCATTGACAGATATACCTAAGATGAGTTCAAATAAAATTTACCGATAACTATTTCCTATATTCCTAAGAAACTCAGAGCACACACCAGCCTGCATTCATCCTAGATCAAGTTCAGGTAGGAACAAAGTTTAGTCTCCCTAAATCACCCCATACGTACCTTACCTTTTTGTAGCCGTAGTCGTACACACCCAGTCACAGTCCGGATCAAATACTTACCTAGCAATCAAAACTATTGTTCTGCAGACAATCAATTTCCACAATTTTTTTCTGTGATAGAAAAAGAGTCAAAAAGAATACTTTAGTTCCGTGATTCTCAGTAGATTTCCTACAAAAAAACAAATAGCTAGAGTAGCCCTCGCTAATTTCTTTCAGTGAAAAATACGTAGTGACGGAATGCGTAGAAGTCATCATTTTTTTTCAAAGAAATATGTAGACCTTCCTGCTTATTTTGGGACTCTGGGCTGGTTCACCCACACAAAGAATTGAGCCTGTTTTCTTTTCGGGTAGATGAAAAAGATTTCTCTCTTAACTAAATTAGTAAAACTGCGCTGGAAGTGTCATCTCATAATATGCAAGTAACTCAAATATATACAACTGGACAAATCCAGAAACTTTCCACTGCACACATTTTTTAAAATGCTATAAAGGAAATGTTTAATACACAAAAAAACTTGCAAATAAAATATTGCTCATCATAATCTAAATAATTCAACCATAAACTTCGCATTCAAGTTCAAGCCGGTTCTTGCCTACAGGACGTTTTTATTAACGAGTTTTTGCTTTAAGAATAAAATACTGGAAAGAATCTCAACGATTTTTTTTGTTTGTCGGGGAGAGGTAAAAATGCATATTTATCTGTCATATGTCGATATAAAGTACACTAAATTGTAAGTACTAATGCCATAAATACTGGAAGAAAGGATAGGTAGTAAGCCACTAAACTAATGAACTGGTATGAATACTAAAAATCTATTGTAAAAATGTGCTTGTAAATTATCATATACAAAAAATGTAAATTATTATAAATAGGTTAAACACACGAGAAACATAATATTCTATAAGTATAATTATAAAAATAAAGTTTACATGGGTAAGTGAAAAGGAAAGCTGTAATTTCCTGCTTTCTCAAAAAAAACACTTAAAATTGTTACAATCAAAACTTTCACCCAGACAAGGCCTGTCGTTTTTATAATCATTGTAGGGTAGAACTGAAAGTTCTTCAACAAAACTAATAACAATTCTGCAACTCTGCATACAATCACTGTCAAAATATAGTAGTAAAAAATATACATAGATAAAATTAGGTAATGTGTAGTGATGTAATTTTGCAGGTTTTACTTTTGGTCAGTGACAGAGAAGTCCTGACGGAGAAAAAGGTACATCATACTATAAATGACATATCAGCATATAGATTTTCAAAATAATATATTTAGCTCCTAATTATGTACAAGAAACAGGGGAATTTATATTATTGGGTAGGAAGTTAGTTGGGAATTTTAAAAGGAGAGTAAAAAAATCAATGCTTACATAAATTTTGGAAACTGATACTGGAGTGGCGAGGGAGAAAACTTTTAGCAGAACTTTACAAGCTATACAATAGCATCTTAAAAAATTCTATACTAAAAAAGCAATTCAATATGAAAATTGTATTTGTAATGATCTACTTTTTAAAACTTTTAGAAAAGAAAGCAAAATGCTCGCGTTCTACTTTTTATCACTGGTTCTTTTTGGACGCTTAAAAACTGCAAAAATGATAAAAAAATAATATTTTATAAGAAAAGAACAAAACTGACTGAAGTAGGTTTTCACATGACTAAAATATAATATGACTACGTTTTTGCTTTTAGCTCTCTTCAAAATATCTTTGGTGAGTTAATTTCTGCATGTGCAAGTTTTCAATTTGGATTAAAATCTTTTTCGCATTTTCAAAGGACGGAAACTTGGTTAATTGCTCACAAAAACAATCACTCACAAGTCACACCAGGACTTCACTTTAGAGAGGCTCTTGTTAAAAAAAGATGTTGCTTTTTTAATTATATAAAAAATATATGAAAGTGTCTTGAATGATTTCTATATAAAAATAGAATTTATTGAGGTCTTACTTCACTAATTACGTTCTTATTGTGTACTAATTTCGGATGCATTACCTGTCCAAAATGGCTCAGCCAGCTTGGTGTATGCATACCTAGATTTATTATGTACTTGTTATAGTCATGCTTTTTGCTTAAATGAGAAAAAAACAACGAATTTCAAAGTCAAATGCGTCAATTGACAAAAGTAATTCTAATGGTGGATTTTAAACTTAAACTACATCGTCATTATTGTTATTAGTTAAATATATAATTTTTAATTATAACAGCCAATAAACAGACGTAAATAATTAATATTTAATATTGAAGGTTGAAAATAATGAGAAGAAGCTATCTAATCGCATAATATACTATTACTACTAGAACTTAATAACTTAACTGCTAATAAAAAAACTAATTACAAGAGAAAAGCATTATAAAAGGTGGAATATATGCTGTCAATAAAAAATTGTATTTCGTACAACTGAAAAAAAAATTGTTTAATTTTTTTCATGTCGATGTCCTGAAACTATCATACTTATGCATTCCCACCTAGTCCAGCATAAGATACTGGACAAGACTCAAGGGCTCAAATATGATACAAAAAATCTAAAATAAATGGGTGCCCATATTCCAGCTCTAGCTGAAAACTTCATCGGCTACTTCCTTTTCTCTTTCCTCCACTCATCCTCGGAACATGAAAACCTTGAGAGTGAAATTTTGTCTTGTGTGCTGTGCTTTTGCGGCGCACGTCAGCTCCACTTTTTTGTGTCCTTCTCCCTTCTGCAAATCATAAAACTTTGTCTCCAGCCAAGAAATCCTCCCCAGCTTTTTACACACCAATTGGAGTCTGCAATTTAGTTTTTTCGAGCTAGGAAAAAACCGCAATTGCCAGGATGACTTAACGTGCACAGGAAACTTATGGAGTATTTTTTACACCCATTACGCCTATCTGTTGAGAATGAGTATGTCGTTTCATCCTTGTACTATATTTTCTGTTATATATTGAGCAGCAGCTGTCATTTTCGTTGCATGCATGATTGGCCAGGAATGAATTATTTCATCAATGCGCACCATACTACATGCATTTTCGCTACTCCTTCGTCCCTCGTAAATAGATGTCTTCTCAGAGCTTGAGGTTAGTTGCGGTTTATTTACCATTTTTTATTATAAATTTTTACTCTCCGCTCGTAATACATTTTTTTCTCTTAAAATGGAGTGCGTCCAACCAAAGACAAGTACATATGCTCACTAGACTCATCTTTCCATCTAACAAAATGTTTTTATTATTATAGCTCCATTCATCCATGACTTGCTTCTATACAAAGTTCCTATACATTTCCTCCTGAATATTATACTCTCATACTATATTTTTTTATCAGGAGAGGATAGCGGACACCATAAATTTTCCGAGTTTAACTGAACTTTTTTTTTGGCAAAAAGCAGCCCTCCTTTTCTCCCTCCATTCTGCTGGAAATCTCATCGATTTCTAATTACATTTTTATAGCGATTAAGACTCCACATATTCCAAGTTTCCTTGAAGGATGTAGAAGAAAAAAAGTGGAAACGGGGACTGCAACATAAATCCTTCATAAACTCTTTTTCGGCTGCGTTTCCGAGAGGGTGAAGTCGTGGAGTGAGTGGATTAACAAACTTTCAGAGCCGTAAAGACAGCCATAGTGCCAGTGCACGCCACACTTACGGCATTTTAGACGTAACACGCTTCAAAATGCACGTAAAAAAGTAGCATACACGAGCGTTTGTATTTTCTTCCATGTGTAAAAAGTCAAAACGTAGTAGTAAACTTGCAGTGAAAATGCAACATGAGCTGAGACGACGAAACTTTTTTAACGTAAACATTTGTAAACAGAAAGGGAAGAAATAGAGAAGACGTTGTGCGGTGTGGTACAACCGTAGTAGTATTTTCCCCCGCGCCCCGCATTATATACATTTACTACTGTCTCTCCGCGCTTCGCTATTTTGCTTTTGCTTGCGTACTCCACTTTAGCGTCACCATCGTCATCGCATCAGAGAAGAGATCGGATCACCCTCCTCGCTTCAAAATTTTCAGCATCGTCATGATGCTGCTGATGATGATCGTCCCAATCCCAATGCTTGATGATGATGAACACAGTCGAGAAGATCTAAATTTAACAGTGTTCGAGAAGAGGTCACAGTCGCTCTGTACTTTTTTCGAGTTTCTCCCTCTTCTCCTTTTTGTTTCGGTAAAGGGGAAAAAACTATGAAAATGTTGCATGAAAATCTATCGCATGGTTTATCTTACAGGAGAGAAAACTGAGGTTTGTTGTTCACCGTGAGTATGTGTGTGTGTGTGAATTTATTTTTTTTCTGCACCGAAAGTCTAACTCCTTTTCCTATAATCCCTTCCACCCGAGCATTTGTAACGTGCCTTAAACATAAATTGTACTTATCTGGAATGCTTATTATATATAAGCTTTTAGCTTTACAAATGAGAGCTTTTTTTATACCGGGTATATAGCTTATCGCGCATGCAGACAGGATTAAGTAAGGAGATAAAATATTATAGTCTGGATAGAATTACGTTAGATTGCCCGCATAAATCTCGAGATTGGAAGCGAGTGTCTCTTAAATAATGTTTAAAATATTTTTTTGACGGGAGCCTCTCTCCACTTTAAGGCAAAAAAATGCATTTCCCTAAAAACTCTCATTCCGAGAAACTCGGAAAAAACATGGGATAAATAAGCTAAAAGTGGTTTTCCCTCAAAAATTGGAGTGAGAGAGAGAGCAAATATGGGAGCTAAAAGCGAAGTGGATGATGACATCTGATATCTTCATTCTTCGTATTTACATTTTTGCCCTGCAAAAAAAATATCGAATTTGTCGCGCACCCCGTATCTCAATCCGATATCAATATTGAATTGATTGAAACTGGCAAAAGCCACCACACGTTTCTATCGTTCTTCTATACTTCCCTCAACAAGCCTCAAGCTTTTGCTCTCTCTTTTGCACTTCAAGTCTGAAAAAAAGCAAAAAGCCACACGTTTTTCCGTTTTGCTTGCCTCAAGCTTACTCCACTTCTCGCTTCTAGTCTAAATAGGAAAAGAAGTCGAAGAAAAGCCAACAACCTATAATGTAAGCAAAAGACGGGAAAAAGAACGCAAAATGCAATGCAATTTAGTGCAATGCAGATTTTAATAATGAAAACAACTTTTTTTTTGTCATCTTCGCCTCTTGTTAAGCTCGAAATGGAGCAAAGCTTCAATTTCCTCTTGTTGATGATAATTAAATAATATTGGAAAGGCATTTGATTTTCTTCAGTTTGCTTCTTCCATTTCACAAAGTAGTGCATAGAAAGACACTTTAGACACTTTATGGCATTCTTTTATATGTCTGTCTGCTCAGACATGTGCTATGCATTTAAGAATATGTACCTTACACCGATTAAAGCAGTGAAGCAGTGCAAATTTTTTATAAAAAAGACAGTCTGCACAATCACTGTACCTGAAAATATCTACAAGCAAATGGAAGTGGGGCGCATAGAAATATCCACGTTTATTGAAAAGTTTCAGCACTTTAGACTTTATAAGCAGGATCTATTCGTTATGACTTTCCACAAGGTCATCGGTTGTCCCAAAGTCATTATGAGTTGATGCCACCAAAAAATTCCTCCTAATGAGCAGATTAGCAATGAACCTAGTGTAATTCCGACCAAAGGTATCTAGGCTAATAACTGATCCCAAGATATACCGTTTTTTGAATTAATGCATTTTGTGTTTCATCAAACATGAAAACAACGAAATGTGTGCTTCATGAAACGGTACGAGTAGAGCTGAGAACAAAACATGGTGCAGCTTGCATATATTTGAAGGATTGATTTCTAGCATAAATCAATTTGAATGAATATTGTTGTAACACGAATAAAAACAATTTCGTTGTCCAATAAGTGAGTTTTCACCTTTGTACATGCCCTGTACCGGTTTATGATTGTCTTATTAGAGGAAAATAAAGCTGCAGTTTCACTTAACTTGTCACTTCTCCATCCTTCGACGAAACTACTATGGCACAAATCTGTATTGGATTTTCTGCTAATGATGTATCCATTCCCTTTTGGAGTCAGTCAGTGAGTCAAGTAGCTTTTAAGTATATACGGTTTGCTCATCGCATCACGTCATATGATCATATACACGACCAGACAAAGTCATCACCACACGACGCGATATGATGAAAGTAACTCTGAGCAGACTTTTTCCTACTTCAAAACTGGAAGGAAGGAGAGAAAAAAAAAGTTTTCGTTTTCATTTTTCATAGAAAACCGTTAGCAAAGGATAAAATATATTAAAAGTGCAGTCAGGATTTACGTGTAAAGTGAGCATAGAAGAGGAGCAGCTGCCATGAGAATCTATGAAAAACAGAAAAAGTGAGCTTTGCTTTGCATCAAAATCATGATAATGATGGGACGGAAGGAAAAGGGACGTATTTTTGGATGGATGTATCTATCTATCGGTAAAACCGGTGGAGCACACACGTATATGTATACGTGCACACACACAGGAGAAAAAAAATATATTATAACACGTTTGCTTGCGTTTTCTGTAATTCTTTTTTTTAGAGAGAGAAAAGAGCGAGAGAGACATATAGGCAAAAGCGATAGAGCGAAAAAGCAAAAAGGAAAAGACGGCAGAAGCATTTTTTTGGACAAGCGTTACTACAAAATACTACTACACCGAAAGTACAATCGTAACATGCATGCATGCTAGAAGAGGAGGAGTAGGAGAGGAGTTGTTGTTGTAGAAGAAAAACTAGCCAAAAAATACGGCACACTCTCTTTTCTCATACATTCATACTCCATATGAGATAGGGAAAAGACAGACAAGCCGAGAGAGCGAGAGCACTTTTTTTACGGCTTTACTGCTGACTGAGAAAATTGTTTTAGAAAAAGAAGAAAAAAAAGTATTTTCATCAGAAGAGTTCAGTTTTCTGTCTAATCTGAGACGAGCTGGAGGACGGAGTCCAATACATAATCGATAGGCTATTTTTTCCTTGTAAAATGTGCGAAGAAAATAAATAATAAATTCAAATTCAAATTCAAAATTCTTGTTTTCCTCATTTGCATGGCTAACTGACTTTCTATTACGATTACGAAGGAAAGAAAATCTGCTGTTGAGATTGGAGAAGGGAAAATTTTTATATATTTTTGGGAGATTGTTGTTGGGAAAAGGAGAAAATGGCTCGAGTCACCCCTGGCATTGTTGGTGACATGAGGAGAGGTGTAAAGTAGTGGACGAGTAAGGAGAAGAGAAGTGGACGGACAACGGAGGAGAAGGAGGAAAAGAGCGACAGAGAAGGACCACACGTCCTCATTCATTTACTCTGCCTGTGTGAGAGTGCATGTGTGCCGTGCGTCCTCCCAAAAAAAGCAAAAGGCTGACTTGGGCTTGAAGCAGGCGAGGAGGAACAACAAAGATCTCGCTCCGCTCCGCTTATCATTTCCAATCCGACTTTCATGCAAATAGGAGTGAGGTGTGTGCTACAATAACTCAGTCTGAGGAGAATTCTCATGGAGCCAGGAAGGGAATAAAATTATGGATTTATTCGGGAAAGTGACATATGATATTGGAAACATGTTGGGAATCCACTTGAAAGCTGAAACTGCTTTGTTCACTTGAGTATACCACTTTAAAAAAATATTTTGGGGAGGGGAACAAAAAATTTGTGTGAAGGAAACGAATAAATTTTGTGTGCCAGAGAGAAGAAGACACCAACACCACACCACCGCACTTCCGCTATTCGCAGTTTTCTCCTCCAATTTACAATTACAATATACTACGGAAGAAAGCCTTAACGAAGACGAATAACGAAATCATAATGAACTCAAGAGTAGAAAAATAATTGTAAGGCGCGTAATCGACGAAAATATTTGCGTATGCGAAGTCTAAGTACGGAATTTAGTAAAAAAAAAAAAGAGGAGAAAGACAGTTTCTTTCTTGTCGCTAAATGTTTGACACTTTTAGAGAAAAGAGGAGGAAGCGGAGGAGGAGTAGGAGTAGTGACCTGCTGGGGCTGGATGTCCTGCTTGCTTCTTCTTTTGTGGAATTGTTCGTTTAGCTGTGTCGCAAAATCATAATGTTGTTCTTACCCTGTCCACTTTCATCTTACGAACGAAATCTGCTTCATCATCAAAGACGTTTTGAAAATTTGAGTCAACCTACCGGCAGACTAATTAAAGTGTCAACGAAAGCTCAGTTACTCTCTTGTGGAGCTAATAATAGTGATGAAGTGAGCGCAATTAGAATTCTAGCGTTGGATCGGAAAAGAACTGATTTGGAATCTTTTATATCCAGTAAATATTTCTGTGGAGAAGTGACGTCGGAGGAGAAGGCGCAGCGATGAAATACATCGTCCTAGTCCTGTGGACCTTCTCCTTATTTTTACTCATGTTCAGTTCATTCCCATTCCGGGTCGAGTGCCGACCAACGAGAGCGATGGGACCCGGGCCCCCATACCTACCCGGCACGGGTGTGCTAGCCCCTCAGCAATATTCCTCCTCATCAGCATTAGGAGTTAGGGCGACAGGCGGGAGGTTTGGGTTCTCCTCCTCGTGTCCTGTCCTGGAAGGCCCTGGCTCCCTTTCCAGCAAGCAGACCGCTTGGCCAGAGCTCTATATCACAGACATCACAGAGAAGGTATGGGAAACCCCGTTGGTGCTGGAAGGGATGGCGAGATCTCGAAGTGAGGTGAGACCAGATGGCACCTACGGGGTTACGTTTGACCTCATCCGAGTTGTGAAGGGGGATGCGCCCCTGCTCCGACGACGAAAGCAATTCCGACTTCAGTTCCTAGATAACCCCTCCCCATCCAGTGGGAATGCGAGTGTGGCGATGAGCACTACCGTCGCCACCGCCGGGTCGCGAAATACTGGTCTCATCCCAAGTCCCTCCCGAACTGGCTCTGGAGCGAGTACCAGACCTGCGGGGAGCGGAACCTTCTCCTTTCCCCTCAACAATCATCACCATCATCATACCTCTAGTAGTACCAGTAATAACAATAATAATTTTAACAGAGCTCTAGGTTTACGAAGTAATAGTAATAGTAACCAGCATCAACAGCAGCAGCAGCAAAGAAGTAGTCAGAGTGGGGTTGGCGGTAGCAGCGTCAGCAGCAGCGCCAGCGCCAGGGGTAGCAGTGGAGCAATTAGTCTCAAAACATCCAACTTGCATTCGAACTACGTCAGCTTGCAGCAGCAGCAGATACGACGAGCGTATCTGGCAAGTGGCCGTCACCTCCGGGGGAGCAACAACGCCACCACCAGACTCAACAGTCCGTTGTCATCGTCCTCGTCACAAACCGTCCAGTTCAGTCACCAGCAGGAGGGGGGACAACAGTTTAGTAGGAACTTCCGTTCTAGTGGGAGTGGTGGAGTGAACAGTAACCCAAACAATTTCACACTGATCAGTGGGAGAGGCAGCAAAAATGTGCGAGTTGCGCGAAGCCACAGTCAGCAGCTAAGTAATTTAGAGAGTGGTAGGCACGGACGCAGACATGGGCGTGTAGTAGGCCCGCATAATAGCCTGGGCGTTGTGAATAGTGCAAGTGGTGGTGGTGGTGGCAGTACTGCTACCGGAGGTGGGAATAAATGTCTACCGCCAAGGGCCACTGTGAAAACGGGTCGGAAGTACTTTGTGTTTGCAGCCAAGGTGGAAAATCATTTTGTCGCTGTTTTCTCACCTGAGCTTGCCAACAAAAGGAATACCAAAGCTGTGGAGGGCATTCTCTGCAAAGGATGTGGTAAGCTCAAACAAATTCTTTATTCCATTTTTTTATAACTTCAAAAATGAATCAATTTTTTTTCTCAATGAAGAAAAAAACGTGCTCCGGGCGAAGGAATCTTTCTCGAGAGACACAATGACTTTTCACCTTTTTTCCCCTTACCTTTCAGCCAAATAACCGAACGTCATATCCCTTCCATTGTCGGTACTCCTCTTACCTTTAAAAAAGGATTCCTTTTTTTCTTCCCTCTCCACTTCTCTTACAATTTGTCATCATTTTTTTCACTACCTTAAAAATATGACCACGGTTTAAATCTCCACATCCGCTGACATAACATATTCAATTAGACTTGATATGCATTTCACTTCTTGTCATTCCATACTGTACCACCACAAGAAAAAAAAGTGTAGCGAGCCAAAGACGCAAACGCAAACGCCCAGTGGAAATCTTTTTTAGGAAAAGAACAAGTTTTTTTTGTTCACTCATTTCCTGTCCTCTTGTCATGAACCCTGAGAGCAGTAGTAATTAAACAATTAGCCATTGTCTCATTAGCACCAGCACGGCTTCTAAAAATGGTAGCTTTCCCTTTCTGCCAGAGAGTTCACGGACTTGTTTGCTAATCACCTCGTAACAAGCTCTACCTTCTTAATCAATTTTTGCCTCTGCCTCTTTCTTTCTGTCTTTCTTCCATTTCCATCCACACTTCAATCCAAAATCTCTTTTTTAGAAAAACTATATTTGTTTAATCATCATCACACATACAATATTCATCCTCCTCTCAGATCCAAAGCTGAAACGAAGAAACTTCAACAAGCTCTGACTTTTATTGCTTTCACCTCAAACAACAACATCAATTCCCCTTTTCTTGCTAACGATGAAATGATGATGGGTCCGTCTCACACTCTCCCCTTCTCTCTCTCTCTTCATCATAATTTCAAATGTACATACTTTAGTCGTACCAGAAGTTAAGAGTAAAAGTTAAGATGAGCACCATTTTTTTCAAAATTATAACTTCGTTTTAAGAACATCTGATAATCATCTGCCTAACCAGACTAATACAGATTCCGCTCTCCCTGTAATAACTCAAAGCGAAAAAAAATCATCGCAAACAGAGAGAAAAGGAGAGAGAGAGAAGAGCACTCAGTAAAAGGAAACTTGCTCCGACGAGATATATATTTTTTTTATTTCAGTTCGTGTTCAAGTTGACTGAATAAAATCTCCAAAAGTCAAAACGAGATTTAAAAAGACATAAGTGCACACACGCCTTTTTATAGTGAAGAATTCTCCTCAACTAGAGATAAAATGACGGAAGGACATCGCGTCGGTATAATGATAGTGATGAGAGCAACACACGAGGCCGTTTTGGCCTGTAACTGAGAATCTAAAAAGTCTTCAGAAGTAAAAAAAAAATATCTCATCATCATAATAATATTTACACATGTCCATCTGTCCCTCTGCGCGTCTGCTATTAGACGCTCTTTTTCACATATAAGTTAATTCTTTTGTCCATCCAAAATATAAAAAAGGCCGGCTTGATGATGATCATGCTCATACGATGACGGCCACACTTCATCATCAAAGCCCACGGCCCACGAGAAAAAAAAATATCCTTGCTAATACTACAAATACCGGAATTTAATAGAGCAAAAAATAAGATAGGATGCGGAAAAAAAGCAAAAAATTTTTTATGATGATGATGATCATGTCGTGTTCAACACGATCATAGCAAGATAACTTTTTATCAGGTAATAAAATATTGACATTGGTAGCATTGGAGTGGGAAAAAAACTGGAGCAAATAAATATATTCTGTTGCCGGAAACGATAATTTTTTGGCGTTTTCAACTGAAAGGACACACGCGTCCCAGTATGCACCGGCAGACACATAATTTTTTTTGCTGGATTGGGATTCGGATATTTAAGTCGCTACTCATGTGACTTGGATATACACGTTTGCCCTTCTGAAATTTTTTTTTCTGTCTTCCTTTTCTTTTGTAGGAAAACAATCTAATATTCCTTTCTTATATCATTATTACCCGTGAGGAGTGCAATATAAAAAAGAAGGAAAAGGATGGACGGAGTAGAAAAAAAGACGTATAAAAGTTGGCTTGTATATTAAAAGGCACAGAGAATGAATGGTAAAAGGCCAATAAACTCGAGAAGAGTTTTTGGTAGAGAGTGGCGATGGAGTTGCTGCTGCTGTGTGTGTACTCGTACGCGTTTCAGAGCAGCAGTGGAGGAGGAGGAAAAGAAAGGAGTTGGAAAAAGGAGAGAGGGAGACAAGTGGCGTTATAAATATAGAAAGACACTATGCTTGAATATGGATCGAGTTGGAGAGAAGTACGAAAAAAAGAAGGAGAATGAGGATGATATTCTTTTTTTTGCCGAATATTTATACAATGATTGTGGCATTAAAAAATTAGGATGAAGCACAGCAGCAGCGGAGGGAAAAAATGGAGAAGAAAAAACCGCGTGGAGCTCCGAAGAAAAAAAAATGTTTTTTTGGCAGGGGATGTCGGATGTGTGATGGGCATAGCTGGATTGAGTAGCATTAAAATGGGTAGTTTCTTGGATTGATTGGGCGAGAAGGAAGGAAGTCCAAAACTTTTTTTGCACGATATACATATTTTAAAGGTTTTTTACAGTATAACCTGTTGGATTCGTTTGGAAAAAAAATTGGTGGCCGAGTTTTGTCCTTCATGCGGCCCAGCCCAGTTGGACATGGACACCGACAAAAAATATTTGAGTGGAGTTTTCTCCAGGAGTAATACATGCCAAATTGCTAATAATTTAAAAAATATGGGCTTATACATGTCGATAGTGTCATATTCTACTTTTTTTCGTGTGTTGTGGCCCATTTCCCAGTAAATGTCTCAATCCTACTTTTTCCACATAAAGTTGCATGTTTCCTAGACTGATTGTGTAGTTTTGTAGCGGCAGAGCTAGATCATCCCATCGCCCACTCAATAAAAAGCCCGTCCTCCCTTTTTCTTCTTCCGTCATTAGCCAAAATTACTATGTGAAAAGGAACAAAACTTTTCCTGTAATTTTTGCAATGCAGGCCTTACCACTGGCAATAAAAGGCAAAAAAAACTTTTTTTATACACGCATCACGCTAATCTCTCCTAATGGAAAATTGCTTCATTTTCCATCAATCAATCAAGTCAACAGAAAAAGCGCATACTTTTTTTTCCACCAAACAAGGTTATAATTTGTACGAAAAAAGAATGGAAGGACTAATCAAGGCACAATCAGACATGCGTGCGTGTGTGCACTATGGACAAAAAAAATATACGAACATGATTTTTTTCTGTAACATACTCAATTGAATTGAACATATTGCCAAGAGAAAAAAAACAGAAAGAGAGAAAAGGAGAGAGACATGACAGTGAGCTTCGATTAGTGCTATACCGACCACAGTCCAAAAAATAGAAAGAACAGTAACCAATATCGGAATAAACAAAAAAAAGGACAATAAAGAAATCCACATTCACTCTAGTGAAATGGTCATCATCAAACTTTATTATTACTTGTAATGACAACCTTATGCAGAAGGATTATACATGTGGGGATATTTTTTTTGGTGG
The DNA here is from genome assembly GCA_027744115.1 of Acrocyrtus sp. NNG-2020. Lineage (NCBI taxonomy): Eukaryota > Metazoa > Arthropoda > Collembola > Entomobryomorpha > Entomobryidae > Acrocyrtus > Acrocyrtus sp. NNG-2020. The sequence goes on along the minus strand of JAHZND010003209.1, from coordinate 18,437 downwards.
GGAGGGAATCCTATATAAAGTGATGGAAAGACAGGAACACTATAAAAAATATAATTTATTTCAGATCTCTCTCTCTCTCCTTTCTTTATTGTACTTTTTGTACTCCTCGTCTCTGATCTAGATTATTATTACAATATCGTATTCGTATCATCAACTAGGTTCATCATTGTGATTAGTTGAGATATTTTCTTCGTCTCATTCTGATTTGTGTTTTATACAGAGTAAAAAAAATATTTTTTTATTATGAATTGAATGCCGACATAATTTGTTGCTGAAGAAGGGAAGAGTTTGAGTTTGAGCTGGATTTTTTTTCGAAAATATATTTTTGCACAGCCGCCCACACACACCAAGCCAAAAATAATGATAGTAATAATAAAAAAGAGACGAGAAGAAGACAGTCAACCCTTCTTTTTTTATTCTTTCCTTCTTAAGACTTTGATTAGTGGACAGTTTGAGATTAGGTAGCATATTACTGCTCCTGCTCCACACGACCGACAACAATGGGATTAATAATAATATGCGCGCTCTGTAACAACAACACCAACTGCAACAGCAACAACAATGCAGTGCTGATAAAAACGCGAAAAAAAATATATTGAGGAGGTGGGAGAAGAGACGCTGAAACGTTTGTTGTGTGTGTTTAGTACTTTTTGCTCTGCTAAAAAAAATTATCCGCTGCTGATGGTGGATGGGGATGGCCACAAAATACGCTGGTACTTGGTACTGAGCCTTGTGTGAGTTGCTCCTGCTACAAGAAATTCTATATTGGATNGGTACTGAGCCTTGTGTGAGTTGCTCCTGCTACAAGAAATTCTATATTGGATGATTTCTTTATTCGTGTCGCTGACCATTTTTGTCATCTTGATTTCTGGTTTCGTTGTCTAACTTTTTTAAAAAGCTAGTCTCAATTGTCATGATTTATATCTGGAAAGAGAGCGAGAGAGAGAGAGAGAGAAAGAAGAAAAAACTTTGTTGCAAAGCTTAACCTTTTTTTGCATGTAACAATTGAAATTGCAACCTCATCATCCTCATCACCAGTTCTCGTCTCATCATCCTAAGGTGAAATATAAATGTATGTACCTTTTTCCGCATCATTATTAAGAGCGGAGACTAACACTCATTATTATCATTTGTCAAAGAAATTGGATGTGAAACTGGTAATCATCGTTGAAAAGTTGATCGCCGTTATATACACCATCATCAGAAATAATTTGTATTATGGATTGTTTATGAGGGGACAAGGGATGCAAAGTGAAATTGATCTGATTTTATTTCTTCGAACGATTGTAATAAAAAAAGAGGGCAAAATACATTTTTTATTATTTTTTGCGGTATATATGGCATAAAGATAAGGAGAGACGTAATGGAGCTGATGATAAGTCTAATACGCCTAAATTATTAATCAGTGATAGGGATAAAAAAGCCAAATACATTTTTTTGATAGTGGAATACTTACTGCATGTGAGGAGGCGGAAGAGGAAATGGACGAAAAAAAGTTCGTGACCTGCTCGCTCACTTAAAAAAGAGACTAGACGGACATAATAGACAGACGTGCTGTCTGGGAAAGGAGAAGGATAGCCTGAGCACTGGCACTAATTAATTTTTATTGAGTGTCCCAAGTGTCCTCTTAGCAGAAAAAAACCGCTAACAGAGCGTGGTGGTGGTGATATGGTGGGGACTGTGTGGTGGCACACTGCACGCGAAAAATATTTGTCTTGACCAGAGACATGAAAAACGGAGAAAGGCGTGACGTCAAAGAAGCTTATATGCACCCAGTGATTTTTTTAGCGACACTGGCCTAAATAGTTATATTTTTGCAGTAAATTGAGCTAGTTCATTAGGCGGGGAAAGGGTGATCGGACTAGTGGCACGCAATCCTGATTAGTAAAAAAATTATATTAAAGCTTAATGAACTTCCGGGTTTTCTTTTCCTTTTTCTCCAGAGAGTAAGTATTAAAAAAATTCTGGACGGAAGCGTTTTGATGTGAGGAATAGCCCCACATTATTTATTGTTATGACATGGTCAGACTGCTGATGAGAGGAGGACGAGAAATACAGCAAAAAATAATAATATCTGCAAGTTTTTATAGTAACTTGTTTGTGTATGTTGTAGTGACGTGTTGTCTGCAGCGTCTGCATTTCATAATCAGATAAAACTGTCTGATTCTGATCTTATCCATATTTGAAAAGAGATTTTCGTGCAGGTATTACACGAAAAGCTTGGAGCAGTACAGTAATCCTCGATATCAGATATGGATAGATTTGCACATGAAGTATAAGTAAATGGGATTGTTGCATCCTGATTTGTCAACTTACTCATTCTCCCTTCAGATTTGCGTAATCGTGTGGAAGAATCAGTGTCGTAAATGGCGTTGGGTTTGTTGTTGGAGGACTGACCTGGCTGACTTGTTATTTCACCCTCTCTCTCTCTATCTCTCTCCTTCTCACACAAAAACATTCTCTTTGACATCATAATTTTTTTTCGTGAGAACATTTTTTTGTACTTTTTGTCCCTAATCCGATTCTAACTAGATTAAGATTATAGAATGACGAAGAATCATCTCCTCCACTTCTCCAAAACAAGTCGGCCTTTTATTTTACTGCAGAACCTTATTCTCTCTACCCTGTTACCGTACCGCTTGTAAAAATTTTGAAGAAAAACGTGATAAATTCCAAGATTTACAGAAGAAAAATATAAAAGCTGAAAAGAGGAAAAGTTCTGAATCAGTTTCGCTTCCAGTTCATATTTCACACACAAAAACGCACCAAAAATTAACTGCAACAATGTTTTTGTAGGTGGCTTTAAGGAACGATTATCCTCCGATTTTCAGAGCTTTACACTTATTTATTCTCATGCTACATTAGAGAACTCAGCTACTCATAGCTTCCAAAAGAAAAACTCCAATTCTCCATGAACTGTAAATGAAAATTTTTACAATGACTTGGTAGATCCTTATAAGCGCTAAAGGAATGTTTCCTCGCAGCTCTGCTGATACAGCACAGCCTCCACATATTTAAGTCAGGGAGACAAGGGAAATGAGAAATATTTCGGATTAGTAGAGATTAGTCCATTTTTTTTCATTCTCTGTGCACTCCCCTTCTCTACCTACTTAAATAATCATATTAAAATTTTTGCTCCTGTCTAACTGCCTCCCTCTGCTTACCTTCTGCTCACTGCCTCTTTATTGTGATAACCAGATTGAGTTATTATTATTGTTGTATTTACAGGCTCAAACAGGGGAAAACAGTTTTTTTGTGAATGAAAATGAGTGTAGCGTGAAATATCCTCTTCTGTCCCTACTTTACTTTCAACTTTTACAATGCGCTTTTACTCTGTATACGAAAACAACAAAGCACGAGAGTTTAGCATTCTCAGGTGGTATCCGTCTTGGTGGTGGTTTGGTTTGGTTTGGTTGCTGATGGTGGTGGCGGTTTGTCTTGGTGGACTTAAACGGGTCTTCTTTTTTCTCCCTTAGTATTACATGCAGTAGCCAAAAACTATAAGAAAAATGGGAAAGACTTATTATTATAAATTTATAATACCTTTTTTTCAATGAAAAACGTTTTTTTGGATACAGTTCATGGAGGAATTTTTATTTGAGACTTTGAGAGATATATCTATTCTATTTAGTTGGATTTAGTAGTTAAAAGGAAATAAAAGTCCATAATGCCCATCTGGCTTCCTAAATAGCTGCTTAAGTAGGAGAGAGAATAAAAAGAAATGAAAGTAGTTTACAACATTTGACTCGGCTTAAATTGTGTTTGTGTACCCACCTCCTTATTTGCTAAAGACGTAGACGGTAGCAGGGCAAAAATAATAAGGTTAAGGTGAATTAGCTGCAAGCACTATTCAGTTTTTAGATGGTGTTTTGCCAAGAAGTATCGTTTTTGGGGAAGAATAAGTAGGCTTTCCACTTGATATTATAGGGAAAAGGTACATTTTCCTAAATCTGATGATGTAGCTCATGGCCTGATATATATTTCAATTTTTCTCAAAAATTCTCATTCAGAAGCAAAAATCGTTTTTGGGATGATGTGACGATGACGCAGATCATGCAATTCATAAAGCATAAATGCTGCCCATACCCTTCATAACTCAGGCATTTATAGTGTAGTTAATAATAATGAGGAGTTTATGATAGCGATCAGAAAAATATTGTTATTACTGTGGAGTAATCCTCCATCCTCCATCCCATATGTAATTTTCTGGGTTGGCGTAGGACAAGTACTCCGTCTTCGTTCTAACAATAAGAGCAAGAGTAGAAAAGCCGCCCAGAGCACACACAGCCACAGACAAATCGAAAGGAATTATTTTAACGAGAGTTCGAAAGGAAATGGAAAATATAAAGCGGAAAATGGTTTTTAAAGGGATGCATGATTTCATCTACTCATTATTATATATTTTCACTGACTTTATTTCAGTCTAGTGAATTATCCGAGAAGGGGAAAGAGAAAAAAAACAGGAATTATTTTTAAGGTAAAAACCATAACAAACAAAACCAAACGTGCATTCTTTTCGGCAGAGACAAAAAAACTAAATGAAAAATATATATAAACCGCCTCCATTTTTATAAAGTAGTTCCCTTGAAAATATATATATTTGTGAGCCGCCCGTAACATCTCTGAAAAATGCGGTTGTGCTCTCTACACACCTACCTGGAAGAGAGGCACTCAACTATGAAAAAAATAAGCGGGGCTGTGTAATTATTCGATGGAAATGCTCAGAAGCTTATACCACACCGTTTTCGGCTTCAATGAGTAGAGAAAAAGATCTATTTTTTCGTGAAATTGTGAGCAGACTTTTATTGAAAAAAAGCTGGAGATTGCGGAAAGAAGAACAAAAAGCCGTATATAATTATATCAGAATCGAGGAAAAATAGGGAAAAAAGTTTTCTGTATTCTCTCAAGTTTCCTCTCTCTCTCTCTCAGCGTGACAATACAAATTAGTTAACAAGTCGATTGGTAATTTGAGCTGTTCTCCGTATGACGATACGATGAGCACACCTGGTCAATAATAGCGTAGAAAACCCACACGGGTCAAAAATGAGCTCGTTGGAGCGAACTAAGCGCGTAGTAATAAAGAAGGGACCGTCTGTCCTCCCTTTCTCTCTTTCCTCACTTCAGTCAAAATATAATGAAAGGAAGGTATGAATAACGAGATGATTCGGATTTGTAGCGGAATCCCTTTTTATTGAGAAAAAGTGCCAGATGAAATGGAAAGAGATGGCGATGACGATGGCGTCCATCATTCACGTACTCAAACTCAATACTCGAAAAAAAAACTATTTACTACGTACACGTAAAAACTTACCCAACATTTTATCAGGTAGAAGCTCTCAAGCCCAAAAAATTTTTATTTATGCTTGTGCCCCGCTTAAAAGTAGGTATGTGTGTGGTTGCCTTCATCCCTTTTTTGTTTGGGATGCTGAAACCCACTAAACTCATATACTAATTCATTCTTCACGATTTCACTCTGATCTGCTCTCCATTCATGTAGAAAGCATCCGCGTCTCACGACAAGATAGTTTTTCGTAGTGTAAGTACCAGCCACGAAACTACTTAATGTCACTTTCAGAGAGATCAGCTAGCAAGATGCTAACTGCTTCCATAGAAAAAATGAGATGAGGACAGTTCCCCGAGTCTTACTGTCTGTCTGCCGACTTTTTTTTTCTCTTCTTCTCGCCGTGAGTAAAATAGTGACGGATGATTGGGCCGCTGGAAGGTCAGGAAAAAAAAGGTATTTGGGGATTTGGGGAATGAAGTGCTCACTTTTAATGCGAGTTGACTGGGGCAGGTGTTTACATTTTATGAAATGAAGCGGTGGTGCTCACACAAGTTGAAATACAATAAATTTTTTTGGGACTGCATGACAAAAAATGCATTTTTTTCTTCTTGCTCTATCCTCTCTCTCACTTCACGCATTTTAATTGGATTTTCATTTGTCACAACAGAAAAATTGCTAACTAGGAAGATAACTTATATTTTTTCTTTGAAGCTCCAGAGATTTTATTCATTTGTCCTCGAGAGATAAATCATCTGAAAATTAGCTCGTTTTCTCTTTTTTCCCTTATCTTCTTAGAAATGCAGACGTTCAGTCCAAGTTAATCTACTTAAACAATTTGAAACTTTTTTTCTCTGTTTGTTTTTGAAAGCCGACTCACTCCCCATTTACTTCTAAAGCTACTACAGTGCAACTGCAACGCAAACATTTACAGGTAGGTGGGTATATACGGCTTTTTGTAGAGCCTCCCTCCCTCTTCCCTCTAATTTCTCCGTTCAGCCTTAATTCACGTTTTTATACTTCCCTTCTCAAACAATACGTGAATTTTTTTTGACTGAGCCGTGAGATCACTCCTAAAAAAGCGATTTTCCAGATTTTTACGACCCTTTTTTTCTTCTTCTCTTCCTTTTTATGCACAGGGCATATAATGATTGTTGGTGGTCCTTTTCTTTAAGAAAAAAACTCTTGCTTTTTTTTTGCTACTACTGCACTACTGTGTCGCTTTCCACCAATAGGCCCATATATTCCCATATAATTCCTCGGGTTTCCATATTTTTGACAGGTCCAAACATACCAAAGAGAGCTAAAGCTCACCTTCATGATCATCATCCTCATCACAACCATCATAATAATAACAGACATTTAGGTGTTCCTTCTTCCTTCTCCTCTTTCCAGCCCTATCTTTGAAATTCGCCGTGTCCCAAGGAAGATATATATTTGTGTGGAAATGCAATAATCCCTTTTGTAATCTGATGGGACTCATTCTCTCCAAAAATGAACTATGAGCAGGAGCAGGACCAAGCTGAGAAAGAATTTACTACTGAATTAAGCTGTTTGCTTTATTTCTTCAGTTACTTTTTTCCATTCACCTTAAATAAAGTACATTTACCTGCTCTAGCTTAGTCGACTTTTTTCAGGAGAGGCACGTATTTTTATTGCAGAGAGGAAAAAAGGAGTAAAATTATTTAAGGCTAACATATTTTCTTTCCTTTTGTATATGAGAAGTGGTATTATCTATATTGAAATGTCAATGTTGATCTTTTTTTTTTAAAAAAAAAGTTTCTCTTTTTTTTCTCATGCCACCTCCGACGAAGTTATATATTCTCTTGTTTTCGACTGGATTGATTACCCTTCGTAACACATGTTTTGCAGTTAGCAAAGTGTGTAAGACAGCTCTTTTTATTGCGGGATATAAAAATAGTAGAGTAATTAGATTTTGTTGATGTGGAGGGTAAAAGGAGAAGTGTAGATGTCGATGGGACGGTGGGAAACGGGAGTTGATATTGGTTCTGCATGTGTATCTGCAATTATAAAGATAAAAGCGATGATGACATGGGTTGGAGTGTGACAATTTAAAGTGTGGTGAGATTATAGCATGATCTATCGCTGAAAAAAAAATAATAAAAAAGTGTGCAGTTCTCTCTCTGAGGAAAAAGTGTCCTTCACCCTGGCTCATTCTCACAAGAGAGGGAAGACCTAAGAGTCGTTGGGCACAACTTTTTGCCATTGCCAAACAGATGAAGGAGAGAGGGGTGGAAGAGAGCCCAACTTTTCGACTTTTCGTTAATATGTTTAATAACTGGCCGTATAGTTTTTTGTTGTAGAGGAGCGAGCCAAAAACGTATTATGTACTAGAGGACGTCACCGATTTTTTATCCCTGAGATCAAGCTGTAGTAGTACGCCACGCTATGATGACTCACTTCATTTAGATAAGGGCAGTCTGAGAGCTTTAGCTATAAAACCGTTTAGGTTTTATGTACTCGCGGATTATTTTTTAGTATAATTGCTTGCCAATTTTTTATGTTGCGGGATTGAGCAGGTGAAATATGATTAAGATTTGAGCCTCCTCAGCCGCTAGTCTGAAATTTACGGGAGATGGGTTTTCAGGCATGCTAAAATTGTGTAGAAAATGAAGAGCTGTTTTGTTTCCTCTTAAAAATTGTCCCAAATTGTCGTTAAAAGATGTAACTTCGGCTAGCCTATAATCCATGCAGTTTTCTACAAGGAGGCAACTATATTCCCATAATCATAAGCAGATGTCACATACGATCGCAATTTTCATGGCTATCCATCTACGCAATCATAATCGTAATCTATAACGGTCGCAACAAATATGCAGAGTCTATTTAGGAATTTTTTTCAGAAAAAAAAAATTTTCCATACACCATTCGTAAAGTTAATCTAGCGAAACCGGAAGGGATAAGAAGGATTATTATGATAGGAAAACAATTTTTTAGGTGCATTTTGCATATAACTGCACTCATATCAACTGTGCGAAAACTATTTGGCAATAAATATTTCAATTTTTGAAAAAATTTGCACATTTTATGTACATTTTGTTTACATTTTTAAGGCAAAAAAATATAACTTGAAGAAATGTATCTCAAATGGGGACAAGTGTTGAAAAGGAGGGAGGCTGACAGTTGACTCAATCCGATGTAATTCGTTTTGCAAATAAATTGGAAAGGAATGTTTTCTAGTGTCAAGTCCATTGCGACATAAGTTCTGCTCATAACTTACCCCTCGTAACTTTTAGGATCTCACACTTTACGCTAAAATCTATTAAAATTCTGATCCAAAGTATTTTTTCGATGACATGTGTACTGCATCCATTTTCAAATCATTTCATGTCAGACAAGGCAGCGAAGCCACACGCAGCCTCTCCCCATATCTAGATTTATGCCTTAGACTACCAGAGAAGAGACCAATAACCGAGACAAAGTTTTCCCCTCTGCATTCCACTTTTCGATGTGCTTCTTCTGCACTCCGAAAAAATTAATAGATTCTTATCTTTTAGTCGAATAGCAGACTTTTGGAGAAAGAGTGAAAAGAGCAACTGGTCACTTATCGTTTGATAACTTCTACTTCATCAAGCATGTAAAATGTACATCCACTTTTACTACACTTACACTACGCTACTTTTTTTGCTAGATGATAACACGATGACAAATTTCGCTTTACTACGGCAATTTTTTTTCGCAAAAAAAAGTTTTGCGAGAGAATCTTCCCCACAGCGGAAGTACTTTGCCCTCTTATCCTTCATAATTTTTTTATTCCATCGTGTGCATCCTTCTCCCAACTCGTACAATATTTTCCCCTTTATTTGATCTTATCCGATATGTGAAAGTATAGCCAACTCATACATTTTATCTTTTTTTTGCGAAAATGGGCACGAGACAAGTTTGACATTTACTGAGAATCTCTTACAAATGTGTATTTCTTCTGGTAGAGAAATAAAAATATTCACAGCAAACTTATGGAATTGGAGACGGTGTGCATATCAGCATATCTGTATTAGTTGGCGGCACAGGAATGAAAGCAAAAATATTGGTTGTCTACGGTGGGTGAATCAACTATTGCTTAACATATTTGGGTAATGTTTTCCCATAAATTCTCATGTCGTTATGTTAGAAGAGCTAGGGCAGGCCTTTCCATGACTCTACATCATTTTTTCTCAGGAATTTTGTGAAGGAACCGGGAAAAGTGGTTGAAACACTGAATTCGATGAAAAAAATTGCAGGGACTACAAGACTCATACTTGAATGCAGTGAGCTATCTCCTTTCCCCAATCTTACTACTGCAGAGTTACCCATTTCTTTCTCTTTTTTGCTGGGGAATGGGAGAAAGGAGAAAAAAAGGAAAATAAAATAATATATGGAACAACGAACTTCCTTGACGTACTCCTTTTTTTCTCTAATATAGTTTTTCGGGATTTTTAAGTGGATAAGATAAAAAGGGAGATATGGCTTTGTTGCGAAAAAAAAAGTTTTTCTCTACTTTTTTTTACTTTTGGTGATTATCCGGATCTTTTTATGACTTCTTGCCACAAATCCTTTACAACTTGCTGATAAAAAATGTTTGAATGTATTTTTTATTGCATTTGTTACAAGGATACCATATCCATTCCAAAAAGGCAAGGATGTACATCGTATTAATAGTATGTGGCAAGCAGGTGAAAGGATTGATTGTCGTTGCTACTTTGCTTTTTGTAGGAAAGATTGCAAATCCAAGCATAAAGTAAAAGTCACATTCCGGAATACAAAGAAAAAAAAGTCGGCAAAAAGATACATATATCCGTGCATATATAGAGTGAAAGGTACTTGAGCATCCGGTTTAGGGAAAATATATATCTGAAGGGAAAACCGGTTTTTTTACTACGATACGACGTAGTAAAAAAACTTTTACTATTTGGAACGAGTCTGACTGAAGAGGAGACGGAGAGAGTGCATTTTCACAATACGAGAAGAAAGAAAAAAAACTTTTTTATGTGAGATGATTATGAAGATGATAATGCAAAATGCATGTGAAAAGTATCAATGTTTTTATCCTGTCTCCCTCCATCCTTGTCTTTTTTTTCTTGTGTGGAGTAAAACTACGCTCACTCGACCATGTTATCATCATATCCGAAACAAACAAGAAAAAAGATTTTTTGTTGGAGGAAATGAACTGGCAGGAGAGAGTTTACTTCAGTGAGAGAGTTTCATACTAGTGCTATTGCATATCTGCTGATAAGCGGAAAAAGGGAGTTGTCTTTTAATCCAGCAAAAAAAGATAAGAAATTTTTTGGCAGGCTTTCCAAATATTTTTTTGTTCAAAGTGGGGAAAAAAAGTCGGTACCTCTAGAAAAGCGGAGAGCTCTGGAAAGGAAGAGAAGAAAGTCGGGAGCAAGAGAGAAAATCCAGTTTTTATCCCAGTTATTTTATCTGTTTGTTCTTGTTGATGATGATGATTGTTGAAGCTGATAATGGGGATAATAGCTTTATCCTTTTGGGAAGAGAAAAAGTGCTTATTTTTATCTTTAGTATGGCGAAGACAAGGAAAAAATGCGAATGGCTGCTGTTATCTCTTCTCCGACTCTTTATGGAATGACTGAGATTGTTCAGGGTATTTTTTTGTGAGACAAGTGGGTGAAAGACTGCTTTCTCCTCGGTAAGCAGAACAGCATTTTTCTTTACCGTTTTTGTAGTTCTCCTCCGAAAAAAAATAAATGTTGGGGAGAAGGGCAAAACTAAAGTGCCTTTACATGTATCGGTATCACAATGATCGATTTAGTTGCTCACAGGAGAACCTGGGCTACCTATAAAAATTGTGTCGTAATTCTGTTTGGCGTCTGTTTGCAAAAATTCATCTTGCAAAAATGGCTGTTTTGTTGGTGAAAGTGTGGAATGAAATTGGTGTGCGGTTCTCCATTTGGCAGGATTTCAATGCTCATATTTAAGTTGTGTAAAAAACGTAGTAAGTAAATTTTTGAGTGAAGTGAAAATTGGTTTTAAAATGTTTCAATTTTTTTCTTCTTTCAGGGCAAGCCCCATCAGTAGTGGCACAAAAAGAGGCGGTGCTGAAGCCTAAAGAGCGTCTCCGGCTGAGATGTCGTCTTCGGGCTGGTAATCCCATTCCGGTGCTCACCTGGTATAAAGACGGAAGACTTGTCAATCTGACGGATCCTCGCTTTAGGCTCCGAGCTAAACGGTAAACAAAAATTAATTTAAAAACAGACATGCTTTCCGCAAATGCACACACATTGACCATGATAAATTATACATTTGAAATCTGCAAAATAGCGCACTTTCCTCAGTTTTTTTTCGTACTTCGTTGTTAATGCTTTCTGAAAATGCACGAAGTAGTAAAAACTCCGCCAAATAAAAAATAGCATATCCGTCCAGTCCAGTAAACAGACAAGATGTTTACAAGAGAAGAAAAGGGTTGAAGTAGTTCAACGAACAGCGCAAGCTGAGAATTTTTTTTTCTCTTAGCCACGTCTTCTTTCCTTCTATCATTATAACAAATTGCCTTTTTATTTTTTTGATGCACTTTTATTCTCTTGTCTTCCTTCCTGGCTGGCTCTTCCGAAAAGAGGGAAAGAGAGAAGTGGCGAGTTAATCTCAATTTTTTTATTTACTCTCTTTCCCGAATATGCACCAGAAGGACGGTTTTGTTACATTTTGCGAAAAAAGGAGAAGCTCTGTTTATTTAGACAGAAGGCGATGAGCCTTGGGTTGACAGGAACAAATTGCTACAATATCCCGCTACACATGTAAAGAGAAGGACATAATATATCGAAGCTAATCAAGTGAGAGCAGACAAATAGGAAAAATAAACAGGTGTCAAAGGATGAAGATCAGATCAATCTTTGTAGTCAGTTCTCTTCTTCTTTCTTGTAGTTGTTTTGCGCAGCTCATGACTCTTTTTAGTTGGGGAGAGTAGTAGCCAGTTTTGCTCCATTTTTCTAATGTAAAAATAATAGTTTTGGGATGCGTTGAGTGGCCCTGTTTCCATCTACCCTGACATATCCATTCCACCAACTGTGAGCTGAACTCTTTCACGCTCAGCCAGCTTCTCTTTCTTACGTAGCAGCAAAAACTTCAGGAAGTGAAACCCGGATAAAAAGTTTGATGAAAAGTGGATGAAAATCCCCTTTTCCCCACTGCAAAAAGGGGATGTACGTTAACACTGTTTACTCAAATATCTTTCGACAGCGTTATGCAGCCACAGCCACCCGAGAAAAAAAATCTTTGCAATTTTCACTACTACGCGTCATATTTCGAGGATTATTATTATTAAGGAGAGCTCTGTCTCTCTCTCTCTCTTAGGTCAACCAGTCCATTTTAGTTTACTTGATGCTCTTTTTTATGATCTCTTTACGTTTTTAGCTCGCTAAATATTTTGATTCTTTGTGATCCTAATGCTCATTTATATTCCTGCAGGCGTCAGTCAGTTCTAGTGATACGTAAGGCTAAGGAGATGGACACGGGTGTGTATAAGTGCGAAGGGAAGAATGCGTTTGGTTCAGCCCATGCAACGACCCGAGTCTCCCTGTCACAGCAGCCTCCATCTTCCTCAACACCGCAGAAGCCAGCAAAAACTCCGTCCCCTAAACCTTTTGGTAAGTAAAGTTTACAAGTGGGAAAAATATAAACTGGTGACGTTGATGATAAAAAATGAAAGATAATTACTCAAAAATGGCATCCTTTTTTATGCTAATTGCGTAAATCACACCTGTAATTTTTAACAGGTGGGCTTTCAAAGATGAGCAAAAGTAAAGTTATTGTTTTTTGGGGGCGGTTATCATTATCGCAGTCCCACACATAGGCGCACACAAGAAATAATTCACGAGACAATGTACACTTTGCAGCAATGGGGTTTTGAGGGAAGTAGAACTATAATTAGTGGAATGTAATGACAATTGTGATGATAGGGTGTAGTGGGAAGAATCTATCTGGCTTTTTGGGCAGGTGGAACGAAAATAGAAATCTTTTGCAGATCACTTTTAGGCTATGTTAACGAACCAAGTTATTAAGTAAACTTTTTGGCAAAAGCTCGCACTTAAAGCCGCGTGCTTCGCTCTCGTTGTGGTGGTGTGGTGTAGTTAGTAGCCTTGAATTTTTTATGCAATTTTTTTTTCTAAAAATTCAGATAAAGAAAAATGCCATTTCACAGAGCGAAAAAACGCTCCCATTATAAGATTAGCTTGGACTTTTGGAGCTTTTTTGAAGCAGAGATTTCTTTTTAGGTGAAGGGGATTACTGTTCCATGTTCTTTTAGAGTTTCATGTAAATTATTGTATTTTTCTCGTTTACGTCAATGCACTCTGTTTTGCAGTTTGGTAAATATTGCGATTTTTTTTTCTAAAATGGAATGTCATTCACCTTGCTTACTCGGTGAAACTTTTTGAAAAGATAAAAGCTATAAAGTTCAATGCATGCTGAGGGATATCTATAGCACATAAGCTTAATCTAATTGTCGGATCATTGCGATTTACCCCTCAAAACGGTTTAGGGCGCCACTTTAATGACTTTTGAAATGAGAAAAGCTATAAAGTTCAATGCATGCTGAGGGATATCTATAGCACATAAGCTTAATCTAATTGTCGGATCATTGCGATTTACCCCTCAAAACGGTTTAGGGCGCCACTTTAATGACACTTTTGACAAGGAATATATGGAGGGAGAAAATTTTTATGGAGCTTTCTAAAGTTTGTCGGCAAGTGATTTAAACTGTTTCGTGAATCTGCTAATTTTAAATGCGCAATTTTCATATTTCAGGGACTACACCGACAACACCTTGGACTGTGGAGAGCAGTGTGTGCCCATTTGACTCGTACTGTCTGAACGGTGGTACCTGCAGCTACTATGAGACCATTGGGGAGTATGTCTGTCAGTAAGTGGAAATCCCCTTTTGCCCCTTCTTCTACAAATCACTTTTTTCTCATTTTTTCCTAAAGTTCATACGTTTTAGTCGTTTTACCCATATTTTGAGTATTTTGACAAAAAATTCAATGCAATGACTGAAGACTTTTGTTTTCTTCTCGCATCGTGCTAAGCACGAAAAGCAACATCTGTTAGGACAAAACCAGTAATAAATCCGAATTCGAAGCGAACTTGCCACTGCAATGATATCCTTCGGATTGAAAAAGATGATAATGAGTGTGCTCGTGCTGATAATTTTTCGCTCCTACTTGAGCGAAAGCTTCACGGGTCACGCTAAATATTTGCCCGAGCAAGATAACAGCATGTATACTTTTTGCTTTTGCACTTTTTTTCAGTTTCCCTTGCCAAATGATGACTCATTCTATTTTGCTTTTTGTAACACGCTGTTCTCTCACATTTATCCTTTAACTCCCTAAAGGTTATTCGATATTTATTTCCGTTTTATTTACCAAGTGAAGCACGTCCCTTTCTGAATTTAGTGGAAGCTTTAATTACCACTTTATCAGTGACCAGTCAGAGAAGTGTGACTTGAGACGTCGCAGTACAAAACTTATCCTAACGCCCTGTGAAACTCTCTGAACTGAGTTGAGTTGAGATAGGGTGAACGTGATAACACTTCTCTTTTCTCCCTTGTTATCCTCATGATAAGTATCAAGCTGTAAAAATATTGGCAGAAATTTATGTACAGAAAGACAGGCAGAAAGTTTGCGGGGCCAAGAAAAAGTATAAAAAGTTGTGTATGAGTGTGTGCTTCAGTTCAAGGGGAAAATAGACGAAGGATCGAAGGAGAAGCGGAAGGAAGGAGGAAAGGATTCTCATGATGATGATGGGAAAATGTATGTTAAGGACTTTTTTTCTGCTTACTTGTATCTTCTCCTTCACCAACCAAGTACAAAGAGGGGAAGATGAAGTTCTAATGAAATGGAACTTGTCGTCATAATCAATATAATATTAGTCTGCTGTTCCCTCGTACAAAACTCCACCGGTGCACAGAGCTATTCCCTTTCCCGTGAGGAAAAGACTCTTTTCTCTCTCTCTCTCTCTGCAAATTAAATTAAATACGATCTGGCACATGTGAAGATCCAAAACTGATTACGCGAAAATTTTCGGTGGTGCAGTTTTTCAGCAAGAGCACTTTTGTTACGGTGTGCGCTCATACTGTCAGTTAGTGTGATGGGGCACATGGGAAAATTATGGACGGGATTTCCCCTCTTTCATTTGGCTTCGGCTCTATCATCTCATCAGCATTAAAAAGACTAAGCTTTATTCTCTCATGGAACTTCGTTACAATTTTTTTTCTGCAGGCTTTACCTTGAAGAAAGTATCAAGGAGAGGAGAACACAAGAGAATTGGAGTGAGCTGTATGGCGGAAAAAGTTTTGCAATTATTTTCAATTATGCTCATGGCTTCCATGAAATATGAATGTAGCTGTTTTGGAGTCACACAGAGGTGGGAAAGCTGGATTTAGTAAAGGAGAGCACTTTTATCGGTCTCGGTTTCCCAGTATCTCTGACCATGGCCTTGTGGTCATTTTCTATGTAAAAACTCTCCCAAATGCAAAAAAGTCAGTAAAATGAATTGTTACTCTAATTGCATAAATCGCTCCTGAAATTATCCCACTAATTATCGAATTACACATGAAAAACATTAATCTGGAGAGGGTGAGTGCACTAGCACACAGACAAATAATGAAATGCGGTGCATTCCCGAATTCTAAAATGTTGCATTTTCGTCTGAGTCTGCTGAGTCCAAACGAGTATGCACCGCTTCATACCTAAAAATAAAACTGTTTCTTCGAGTAAGTATAAGAGTATTCGCAGTAGTAGTGGTAAAAGAAATCTTTGAATCTTTTGCGGCATAGCTCACATTTTCCCACTTCCTTCACATACACAAAATATTGTTACAAAACAATTGTAAAAAAAATTCTATTTACATAACAAACTCTAGCTATTTTATAAGTATGCCGATATAGGTTCCTCCTGTCTCTCTCTTTTTAGTGGGGATAATGTGAATAGCAGAGCAGAGATGTACATATTCCAACTTCAGACACCAAAAAAAATTACTTTTAGCTCACCCACAAGTATTACATATATATATTTTTTTGTTTTCTCTACAAGACTACTAGATGTCTGACTAGAAAAGTGAATTAGCAGGAGTGAGTTCAAGAAGGAGCCAAACTAAATAGAAAAAAAAATATAGAGAAAAGAAGGAGGATGAGGAACAATTTTTTTTTCTCTAACAGATGAACATCCCAATCATTTGTTCTCTGCACTGACTCATTTACTTTCGAGAATCTAAGACACTTGAAATATTCAGAGTGTAGGTTGTGTGAATTGTGGAGAGAGAGTGAGAACACGCACTTCACTCCGAAACAAACTTACTCACACACACACTCACAAGTAGACAACAAAATATTCTATGTAGAAGTCGTAATCAGCATGTTTCCTTTCTCTTCCTCCTTCTTATATATATTTTGCTAGCATTTTAAATGAAAAGGTTACACTGATTATCATCATTAGCCTAGAAAAATACATTTAGCAGAGCCAAACATCAAAAGCAAGACAAACGTAGTATTTAGGAGGAAGGAAAAGAATTAGAAATTTATTTTTACTCACTTTTTTGGGAGACGGAGCTTGTGGGGAGAATAAGCCACATGCCGATCTGTCTGTCTCCCTTCTCACGCTATTACTCCGCACTTTTAGTAGAGAATGGAGGAGTAATACGCACTCACGAAAAATTTACGCATGGGGTTCGTCTACGCACTGCGTAGACGAAGAGAAAAGCCGGCTGTTCTGTCTTTTGGAAACATGATGTTAGTATAAAGTGCGGTGTGAGTGTCAGAGAGGCGAGAGGGCACACGCACGCTACAATTTTCCAAAAGGAAAACATGACGATAATTATTTAGCATATGGAATAGAATGAACCCTTTACGAATTCAGCTTCACTCTTAAAAACTAGGCAGAAAAAGTACTGGCCCAAGTATAAAAAAAATATGGTAATAGTAATGGCAGCAATATAAAAAAAATATTCCGAAAGAGCACCCTCATCTGTAAATACTTTAGTTTTGCCAGCCGACTTTTTTCTGTTGTACTAGCTAATTGTCACTTCATCCCGTAATGTGACGCTGTGCAGGGACTCATTAAACCCGGCTTGATACCATATTAGCGGAAAACATAAATAATTTTGGGGAGGGGAAAGGCCATCTAAAAAGAAAATAATTTTTGTTTCTTCTTCTTCTTCTTCTTCCTCATTCTAAATGAGCGTGATGCGTTCCTGGTTTTCTAATTAATTAAATCTTGCGTCTAGAGCTCTTTTTGCTTCTTCCTGCTGCGTATGGTGAAAGTAGGTTACGCTTTAAAGCAAACTTTTTTTTTGAGAATGTGCATAGAACTGTGAACTGTGTGCCAGCATCTTATCGTAAATAAATTGACAAGATTTTTTTTCTTTTTTTCTCGCTTGCATTTTTTTCGATTTTTTTTCTCAATCGTACAAAGCACAATGCTGAAGTGGGAATCTCCTAGAAGAAAAAAAAATTATTATGAGAGGCGCACACTATAACATGCTTGTCTTCCGCTTTTCCTATCAATGCTCATTTCTCATGTGGAGAGTAAAAAAGAGAGAAGCGAAAATTGCATACAATACTCTTCTTTTTTTGATATAATGCAGAGAGTTATGAGATTTTTGACATTTCCAACGAAATTGACCTATGCAAGAGTGACTACGTCTTTTTTACTTCCTTCATAAAAACCAAAGCTTTTTGGAGTGTGCTCAAGCTTAGTGCAACACTGCTTACATAATTATCAGAAGAGAGAAAAGATAGCGTTTCTCTATTATATTATGAGAACGCTTCCTGTGTCTTCCAAAACTGCGGTTTCCTTGTCTGTCTGTCTTTACTCGTAGTGGTTTTCTTTTGAGAAGATTAAACGCAACCTTATCATATTTCAGAAACAAACTGATATTATTGATAGATGCCATAATATATCTAATAATATTAATAGAAAAAATTATCCGGAAATGCGATTGCAGTTTGTACATGCGCTAAAAGAGTAAAAGAGTTTTTGATATTTTCGGAATTTAGTGCTGCTTACTTTCCTAGCAAAGGTCAGTGAATCAAAAGGGAGCGAGAAAGAAGAATATTATTAAGATAAGGATGTGGGATGATGTGGCCCGTTTACGAGATCCTGTTTGGCCTGCTTTTTTCAAAGTTGTTTATTTCTAGCTTGATCCA
>JAHZND010003208.1:0-25302 GCA_027744115.1 Acrocyrtus sp. NNG-2020 | reverse complement strand
GCTCCGCTAGTTCAATGCTTTCACATTACCGGGAAAATGGGCTTTACTTTTTAAAACTAAAAAAGGGCCAGAAAACTGATTAGCATGCTACATAGTTTTTACTAGCTCTTTCATCACGTTACCGAGAATGCTTGCTATATGATGTGATAGCTTTTCCAGTAAAAAAAGCTGGATTATTTTAAAGGTGAAAAGAGACCAGAAGATATTATTTTTCGAGCACCTTTTCCTACACATTTCACATTTTACGTCGGCAGCAAGCTATCCATTTTTCTATCTGTTTCGTCCATTTCAATCCCACGCGAAGTTAATCCTGCCTTATACTCGTCTGTTAATTTAATTAATTTAACGAGTCAACACGTTTCATTTTCATGCCACGTACGTAATTTGAAATGGGATATGCCTTCGTATCTACTCTTTAGCAAGGGAAAAGCCTTTTAGTATAGCTAACAGTTTAGCATGATATTTTATGTAAACAATATCACGTACATGTATGTGAAAGAAATGACCTTTCACTACGTACGTACGGATGAGGCATTCATATCTCTACTTTCTGATGGGATTTTTAGAGTCGGGTGGTGGTGTGCAGCGGAATGAGTAAGTTGGAATTTCTGAAAGCCATAATAACGCCCACACAACTTTCTCTCAGATAATAATCTAAAATGTCAACACTCGGTGCTCTCGCCCTTCCTTCCCACACCACCTTAAAGAGTCATACTCATACTCGCGATGACTAACTCTATCTATTGATGCTGTGATTAGTCCGTAGCACATTATTTCCTTGATTTTTTTACTATAATAAGTATTTTCCTGGCGAATTCTCTTTCAGGAATACTGGGAACAAAAGAAGAGGCAGGATGAGGAAATGGAGAAACTAGACGCTATTAGGAAGAAGGAGAAGCACGAGGAGAGTGCCGTTGCCTCCACAGAAGTGAAGCAGAAGTTACAAGGTTTTCTGCTAAAGAAGCAAAGGGAAGCAGCAATGGCGGGTGGAATAGCTCCAAACGCAGTTTCCGCAGCAGCCGGAGTACCTCCATCACTAAATCCACCAAACGCCCCTGCTCCAGGTAAAAAAAATATGAAAAATAATCGCAAAGGAAAATGCTACTTTCTGGAAAAAAGGAAAATATATTCTTTCCACTCTCACTCGCTTACAAGCAAAGCATAAAAACCGTCACGTTCACTTATGTGAATTTGTGTCAACTGCGGTTTTATCATTATTAAAGCGTCTGCTTTCTCCCATATTCGCCCTGTCAGTTTTACTTAGCAGGAAAACGGATATGATAGGCTTCTAGAGAAAGGCTTAGTACATTCTATGCGCAGATCTATCCCAATTCTCAAGTTGGAAGATGGGATTTTGGAATCTTTTTCGCTTTTCAATTTTGATGTCACTGTCACATCATTCAACTATCCGAGTGAATTAGATGTCTGGATAGGAACACAGTTTCTAGTATGGGAAGGTCACTTTGAGATGTTTATTTGGAAAAAATTCTATCGTTTGTTCTTATGAGTCGTCGTGAGAGTGGAAGCAAGTGTGCAGCTAAAAAACTGCGCTGTTTCTTACCTTAATGGAAAAGTACTGGTAACAACGTGAATAAGGTTATATTTCATCTGTTATATTTTTACAGGTTCTGGTCCATTCCAATCGCATCCGTATAGACGACCGCTTCTCATTGCGAAATACGAGGACGACTTTCCACTCAGAAAAACAGGTAATTTGAGCTTATACAATTGTGTTCAAAATAGCGTGTGCTCTTAGATCACGTTTTCTGACATTTTTTCTTTACCCTTTTCCCTTCCAGTTGTTTTATTTTACGATAAACAATCATTTCTACATTATTTTCATGATACTGTATTTCTCTCACTGCTGAAAAAATACTTTTCAAAAAATATGTACGTAATAACAGTACATCCTACTACAGATTTTCCCTATTTTTTTTCATTTCTCGGTCATATTTTTTCTGTTATATAATGCAAGGTTTTTTTAGTGTTTTTTAATCAAATAAAAAATGTGTGAAATTGTCGTGTTTGCATGCGTGTGTGAACTCTACTTAATTTTTAATAATAAACAATCTCACAGCGTCTGAACCTAACCTACTGAAGATGCGATTGAAACAGCGCGTATTGGAACGACGCAGTAGTCCACTCACACGAAGACGAGAGCGCTCATCCTACCTAAAGCGCCGCTCTTATCTTGCAAGTATGGCAATAATTTGTTTTCTCCGTAATTTTCTCATGCTGCTTTCTGCCGCTTTGTAGATATTACTTTCACTGACTTCTGCTTTTCACAAGTAATACGATTTTTCTGTGTGAGCTACACAAAAATGCCGTGCTTTAATTAAGATACTATGTATGTAAATGAAAAGTCTAGCGAAATGACTTTTATATGGACTTTATTAACAAGAGTTCAAAAGCTTAGCAAAAGGTGTGCTATGTCGAAGTAGAGAAAGTCAATTCGTTTATGTGTTTATTTTTAGTGGATGGTGGAGGAAGTGCAGGATCAACACCAGACTCTGGGCCGAACTTCTCCACCAATAAGTTGCAGTATGACTGGTGGGACACCACATTCCGGAAGCGGTGGCGGAACACCTCAGCACGACGAGAGTGGTGGAGGTGGAGGATCGCCGTACGGGAACTCAACCTATGGTCCTACGAATAGCGCCAGTGTTTGTGATCTGACTCTGTACAGTAGTCCTTCACTACCTAATATATCGTTGGGTCGGCCCAAGCCTCAAAACTCGGTAAGCAAAGAAAATTTCTAAATAAAAAGGGTACTAGTTAATCCCTTCTGTGACAATTCTGCACATTGAATTACATATTGAAAATCTTAAAACGATGACGTGTACGATTGGACACCTACAGGAAAGTAAACTAGCTGCAGTTTCTGAAAACGAAGTACGGTGTCCTGTTCCTCCAACATCAATAATGTCATCTGCTGGTGTTCCATTGCTCCCGATGCCATTTTACGGAGCTCCACATATTCCTATTGATCCCAATGAGCTAGAGGCTTTTTACAGATCGGGAGGCATAATGGCTTTAGCTTCTTATCAAGCGCAGGCCACTCAGGCTTTAAATGCTGCCAGTGCACAAGGCCAGGAAGCTCCAGGTGAGCTCGGCAGAATTGGACCGGGAAGGACTATCCATCGTCTTCTTGGAAGAACCCAGTCAGCACCTCTTCCACTTGGACATCCAATGCTGATGATGAACAACGCAGTTCCCACAGCAATTGGAGCAGGCCATCCTCCGAACGGTACTAGTCCACCTTCTATTCCAAATCCAGCTATAATTAGTCAGCCACCTACCGCACAACAGCTACTGCGACAGCATATTCGGCAAACGGTGTTAACCAGGGCTGGATCGCGGGGTCAAATGATTGGACCTATGAGTAGAGGACTCAGCGTGGAAGAAGATTCCGGTGAGGGTGAGATAGACAGTGATGAGTCATCACTTCCAAATCATCAGCATCACAGAGAGTACGTGAACAAAATGGTGCAGCAGCACATTCATCTAAAGCAACAACAACAAATGCCAGAAGGTCGAACTGTCAGCTCTAGCATTCCGAACCCAATCATGACTGCTGGATCAGTTTCAGCCATTCCGCAGAGACTCCATCACACCGCTAGACCGCTCAGCAGAGCATTGTCAAGTCCGCTTGTAGCTCTTGGTCCCAGTTCACCCCAGGATGCTGGAATGCAACAGGGTGCTGCAAAGCCTGGAGGAACTGGGCTTGCATTTGACGGATTGATGTTGAAGCATCAATGCTTGTGCGGTGACAACTCTCAGCATCCAGAACATCCTGGAAGATTACAAAGTATTTGGGCTAGACTTCAGGTGAGTTCAGTTGGATAATTGAGCAATTGTAATTGAAAAGGAGCAATTTCTAGAGAAAAATACTTTCACTTGTAGGAAACTGGTCTAGTTGGCATGTGTGAACGCATCAGAACAAGGAAGGCAACGCTCGACGAAATTCAAAGCTGTCACAGTGAGGCTCACACCCTGCTCTTCGGTAAGATGTTATAACATCTTGTAATAATGTACAAGTAAATGTTTTCAGTAGTTCTTCTTCTCCAGTCGTAGTTTTGAAATGGGTTTCTTTGGATTTTAGGAACAAATCCATTGAGCAGGCAGCGAATGGAACTGAGTCGATTTCCGGAATCTAGTCTACCAATCAAGAGTTTG
The DNA here is from genome assembly GCA_027744115.1 of Acrocyrtus sp. NNG-2020. Lineage (NCBI taxonomy): Eukaryota > Metazoa > Arthropoda > Collembola > Entomobryomorpha > Entomobryidae > Acrocyrtus > Acrocyrtus sp. NNG-2020. Next base: position 21,126 of record JAHZND010003208.1, on the reverse strand, counting down.
GTTCGGCTTCCGTGTAACGGAATTGGGGTTGACTCTGACACGACATGGAACGAACTACATACTCCTGCTGCAGCTCGTATGTCTGTTGGATGTGTCATTGAACTTTCCTTGAAGTGAGTGACGATTTCCACCTGCCAAATTTTTGATGGGCACGTCATATTGTTGTGTCATGTCCCTACTTGCTAAACCAGACATTAAAATAGATTGACCAGTTTAATTAATTCTGTAATTGTAACATGTACCATAATCATATCAATATCAATAATGCATTAGTAAAAGAAAATGCAATTTGTTTGATGACATTATGACTCAAGTCAGCAATTTGTCATTTAGATAAAAGTAATGACATGTCATTACTGCTAATTCTTCCATTTGAATTTTCTTAGTGTGGAATAGAGGATGGAATGGGATTCACAGTAAATGTACCTTGGAGTGGGAGGCTAAATCCGCCAATGGGTGATGCGGAATATCTGGCTGCATTTAGAACGGTGGTGCTCCCCATCGCTCAAGATTTTCAACCGGATGTTGTTCTCGTTTCATGTGGTTTTGATGCAGCAGCTGGACACCCGGCTCCACTGGGAGGCTACCTCGTATCGCCAGCATGCTTTGGTTGGATGACTCAGCAGTTGATGGCGCTTGCCAATGGCAAAGTAAGAGATGAGCTAATTGCTCCCTTTTAAAAACGGTTTATAAATAATCTCTGACAACATGTGCCTAATGCTAATGACACCTTTTATTTTCCAGATTATTTTAGCACTCGAAGGTGGTTATGATCTCCCAGCTATTTGTGATTCCGCTCAAGAATGTGTGAGGGCGCTCCTGGGTGAGCCACTAACCTCAATCGCTGAGGAAGAACTTCTCCGACCGCCATCTTCTCCAGCCATAGAAACGCTGCTGCGAACGGTGGCAATTCAAGCTCCACACTGGCCATGTATCAAGCGGTACGTCTCACTGATTACCTGTTCAGCGATTGAAGCCGCATCTGCAACAACAATGGAAGGTGGAAAACTAATGATGAGGGACAGAGTTGATTCAGAAACTGTCTCTGCAATGGCATCTCTATCGATGCACCATGGACGCGGCCAGGGCAGAAGTGACGGAGAAACCTCAAGGGACATTCCAACATCATCACCTTCCATAAGCCACTCAAACTCAGCCTCTTCCCGACGTCGATCTTCCGACATGAATGAAGACTCATGCCCAGAAGGAATCCATGGAACTAATGAAGAACCAATGGACCAGGATGAGCCGATGAAATAGAGTGCGGGCACCACTGTTTCATCTTCTAATTCAATCTTAACTAGATAGCTTTTAAGTAGACGTATCTTGTGGAGTATTTGTAATCGTAATCGTGGAATTTTTAATAACGTGTCAAAGCAACAGCACCGTCAATACCGAATTACGTACTGTTGCGTGATTTGATCTCTATTCACATTGTTGTAGACCACTGTACAGAGGGCATATGAGCGACCGATGAAAAGAATCAATTTTTTTCTTACCTTTATTCTTATTCTTTATACTTATGCCACAGAAAGATCCTTCTGGAAAGTCTAAAGAGAAACTCTTTCAGTGAATGAAAGCAACTTTTTTTGTCTGAACAGACCAAATATCTATCCCGGGGTAATTATAGCATTTAAGAGTATGTAAATTCGCATTGCTGTATAAAAAATATTTTATTCTTTACAAATTAAAAAATCAACTTGTTATGTGTGTGAGTAACTTAAATGAACTCAAAGAAAAAATCGCTTACAACAAAACTGGCAACAGACGACTTACTTGTAGATTTAATACAGGAATAAAAAACGAACTATATTATTGAAATGAGAACCGTACCTATCTTCGATATATTTCTTTTGCGCTGGATCGCAAAATAATATTTGAAAACTCATCCTTATCGTCATACAAATCGGTAGTTGTATAAAGAGGTGAAAACAGTAATTTTTAAGAGAAAGTTCTATATACGTACATTTACTCTAGATATTAATTCAGAGAAAATCATTTTATCAGCAAAATTGCTAAAGTGCTGCAACAAAACTGGGGAAACATTGGTGGTACTACTTTAAATGCAATCAATCTATCTAAAAATAAATCGTCATATTTGTGCTACTAGAATATTGAAAGGCTATATATCTGATTATAAAACTAAAAATTTAAGAAACTTGGAAATTGTTGATGCAATACGGGATCCGATTTTTGCATCAAAAGCCATCACTTAAAAAATATTTTTCAGTTGAGCAGAAAAGCTACTTGGAATTTGTGAACTTTCTATTTGCTTAAGGCTTTTGAGATTTCATTGGTAAAAATTTGTTTACCGACACCATAAAATAACGATATATTAAGGAAAGTGCTGTATTCGTGTATTCTATATTGTCTGTACTGTATCACCTCATGTCATTGCAATGTGCGTATGATTATTAATAACTGCCACGTCTGTGGAGTTCACGAAGTTGGAAAGTTGAGTGTTTTCAGTTGTTTGTGTTTTGTGTGATCAGTCCGAAGAGGAGACCGATGATGCGATAATTTGTGTGCTGCTGCTTCTTATAAAAATCTTAGTCATCGGAAATATATATTTAAATTTAGCATGCAGCAACTAAGTACTTCTGCACAAATTTCATGTGGTGAAAGCACCACGTAAATTAAAAGTTGAAAAGTTAAACGTAGCTTTTATAAATAAACTTTTATTCACTGTCAGTTGTATATATTCAAGACATGTGCTAGGCGTCTTTTTTAGTGTGTTTATATGAGTCAGTTAAAAGTACAGTAGGAAATTTTAAGAAATCAAAATCAACGTCACAGTAAGAGCAAGACTTGCATTACCAAATTTATAGGAGAGGAACGTCAAGAGAAATTGATTTTTGGGAAAGCTGAAGGAGGGGAAAGTTAATTGTTCGTTGAAACGTTAAAGCGGAAGCTGTTTCAAAAAACTAAACACTGCTTTTGCTTTTACTGTAATACATAATTTTACTTAACTGAAGCTCAAAAAATGCTAGCATTTATCAATGAACCGTGTTCAATTGAATTGTGCACGCGGAAACAAATTTTTTCATGTTCATACTCAACAGAAACTAGTTAGTTTTTACTACAGCGAAAAAAATGTTGAGAATGACAGCAGCAAAAGTATGTCCCTTTCTACTTTATGAAAATCCTTATATTTTGAATGAGAGTGTGTAGCTTATCATGAGAAACGGCTTACAATTACCATCAATCAGGTCCTTCACTAGTTGTAGCCAATTCAGAGAAAATTAAATAATGCTAAGAAAAAACCGTTTTTACCTTTTATCAATGATGTACTTATTTACGTAAACCGTAGTAGCTGCCGCGTACTGTGTTGTACTTTAACTTGACATTCCATGCAAAAAATACTTTTCAGGCTCCTGTACTTTGTTGAATAATACTGCCAAATGCTGTTCAAAACTGATTGTTTATCAAAATTGTTCTTGTTATGCCTTCAAAAAGGTACATTTGAGAGAAACTAGAGTGGGATTAATTATATTCTTTAGCTGATGATAGTTTTTGATTGCCGTGACGCGAGTAAACAAACTAAGTATTATTGTATTTCTTTACTTTTGTAGACTCACACTAGGCATATTATACGTTTTCGTAATCTCCTATTGGGACACCAAAATAACTAGATATTGGGACATGTCTAATTGATCGGAACACAATCAAATTGTTTCTTTTGCAAATAGCTTTACTTGGAAATTATACATTTTACAGCTTTACCAGTGTTTTTGATATGTTTGTTTGAATACAAATGTACAAATATAAATTAAAGGAATGTTTAAGACTAAGACGTAAGCAATTTTCGTATGTGGAAAATTTAGATATAGGCTAATTAACTAATTTTTAAAAGTGGTAAGTTATGCAACTGGTATAATGTTAAGAGAAGCATATGCGCAAGGCATATGAACTATTTATATGGATGACCACCAAACTTGATATCTCGTGGAACTTTTTGTGGTTTGTGGTCATTTCAAATTTCTACTGCATCAAATGTGAAGATGCCCATTTAGTTTTCAGTTTTTCATGGAGGAAAGGATGTCTGCGACAGTTCCTCTATTTTTGTCATAAAGTCTTGTCAAACTGTAGTTGAAATATATTATCTTTTTAAAACCTGAAATCGATTTTTAGAATTTGATCGGTCAAGTTATACTACAAAATATGACTGATTGACACTCGTCCTAAAAATATTGTGCAGGTGCGGTTTTCTATCTATGTTCATGCACGAGTGTTTTTGCTCGACAATTCTGTTTGTAGAATTGTGTACAGGTGCACTAGTCAAGTAATTACCCACTATCTTGTAAGCAGTAGCAAGTGTGTGCTAGTGAAAATGATGCAAGAGTGAGAGTCAAATTAAATTATCTCGATACAGCAACCACCACTTTTGAATGGAAGCGAGTAAACGACTGATGTGGCGATCCTCCACGGAAAAGTACAATTGGTGGTAGGAATCTAATTAATTATTTTTTGCTTTGTCGAGGCAGCAATCCTCCTCTTGACTCTTTCAAAAGGCATAATATGCAAACTGCCAGAGTGAAAGCACGAAATGCTGTATCTGTTCTTCCGTATATGTATGAGAAATTTTAGTAGCGAGGAAGTGACGACAAAACAACAACTTGATGTGTATAAGCAATTTTATCTTTATATTTGGGTTCAAACTCTAAGGAAAATTGTCAGGCATGAGTTATTTAACTAAATAATTGTACAGTGTATTTTTGGAACGGAAAGAGCCCAATTTTACGCGCACGTTGTTATATTTATCAGGGTGTATGAATAAAAACTGAAAAGCAACTCTACTAAAATTCTACTCTCTACTGTAAAAATTGAGTCAGTTATTAGTTATCTGAAGTTGTTGTCTTTACCTGATGAAGGTAACCTGAATGTGTATATCGACATAACTATTAATCTGTTATGATTGTTTAGTATCTGTGTACAATTATCGAGTTTTTCTCTTTATGTTAAAAAAATAAGTAATCAAACGTGGAACGGTGACCTTGTACGAGCTCGATTATTTCTTTTCTCGATCTCGTCTCAAAATAGTGAATTGCAGAGAGGGCAAGTAAATGCAGCATATAAATTTTCTGTATGCTACAAAAATATATAAATGTTTGTATTTTATAACATTAAGTGAAAAGCGAATTTTTATTGTTGACAGTTTATCCTGTGAAAAGTGGAGCACGATTACATGCGTTTTATGGTAAGGGAGTCAATTACTGTTTTCAAATAATAACTATCAAATTATAGTTTTGTACTTGATTTTATTATTAGCGGCTTGTGTCGGCACAGGCAGAATATCTGAGCCCTTTCTGGTAGGTTGTTACAGATCATGTTGTTTTCTTCCTTGACATTTCAAAGGTTTTAAACATATGTACCTGTGTATCTTTCGTTCGTAAATTAAAGTGTATGCATTGAAAAGTGGTTATTTCGTTTTTATGTATAATGTATATGCTCTGTGGAGTTGTTAAAATACACAGGAAACCTAGCTCTGAGGAGGTTTCATGTTATCTTCTGTTCTTTTTTGGTACGGTGATTTGTTCGTATTTGATTCTCTAAAATTGATATAACGTTTTGTCAATTGATTTGATAAATATACTTATAAATAATACGTTTCAGTTACACAAAAGTGGAACAACATAAATTTCCCTTATTTATGCATCAATAATTTGAGCTTAATACAAAAGTGAGCATAATTTAGTAAATCGCATCCCAGACTCATGAGCCGAAAGTGTTAGAAAACGGTCGCTATTTTTTATTCATGACTTGATTAGCACACAGTGAGATGTACAGTTTCATTAAATTACCTACTCTACACTACTATTTACAATATTAAAAAAGGCTGTTACATAATTTCCTTCAAAAATTAGAGTTTCGTGTTCCGGAGAAAAGAGTACACCAAAAAATTCAAGCATATGTCACTCTTTGTAAAGTACACAACACTTCAATAACAATTAATAATATCTGTGAGGTGCTTGAATTCCTTAAAACTTTTACTACTGCTAAAAACTGCGTGTGTATTTTCGTAAATTTTAATTTTTTAATTACAATGCTGCTGTCACTGCTTTCGCATTTTTTCATTTCACAAAATTATCGAAAAGCTTTTGTTTAAAAAAATCTTAGAAACTAGTACACAGGTAACATAATGATGATGCTAAATATTTTTGATTGCGCTTCAAGCATAGTACACGTAACGAAACAGAGGAAACAAGTACTTATTTTCTTTAAGAAATTATTAATTTGCGCTGTTGCTGCGACCAAATAATGGCATTTCTCCGATTTTAAAGCGGATATTACAAAATGCATACTTAATTTACCTCTAACTAAAGCTTACATGAACCATATTTCAATTATTCAAGCATCATACATTGCAATTGCTTTTTCTCTTTCAAATTCAATCAAACTGGTAAATAGTATAGAGATATTATGTTGTCTGTAATTTGTCTCCAGGTTGGAATTGGAAGTAGGTTTAACCCTTACCACATATCGAATATAATTAAAATATTTATAATCTCGTGAGCTCTGAGATTGAAAGTGAATTGGTCTCAAGTTTTTAAGGCATCAATGGATATGGACTTGATTTCATAATTTATCCTTAATTATTAACTAATTTGAAATTGAAATTCATATCTTAAAAATTGGAGTTTTTAGTAAATCAAAATAGTAACTGCAGCGTGTTTTTATAAATACTCAGTTGTGATGTATTTAGAGAAAGTACGAGAAAGTTAGAGATTTTTCTTTAAATAAAATCACACACTGTTTGTTAGATCTGCGGGTAGGAATTCTCAGGAGGAAACAGAACAGTTTTTAAAATACCACTCATGCATGACACTAAAATAGTGTCATATCTCACACAGTAAAGTAGCAGCATAATTTCATTCGTATTTTTTTTCTTTGCCTAAAACAATTCGAAATCTTGGACATTTTCTCCCCTCTTAGCAGTTTTAAAATTATTGCTGTCGTATCCTTTGCTTTGTAGTTATCTTACGTATTACAGATTATCAGTCAAGTTGCCGTAATTTGGTTTTAAGTTTCGATAAAAAATACATAATTATCACATGTGGATTGATGCAGCGGTGTAACGTGCTTCTCCCCTCCTAAATGCCTTATTACAGATTATCAGTCAAGTTGCCGTAATTTGGTTTTAAGTTTCGATAAAAAATACATAATTATCACATGTGGATTGATGCAGCGGTGTAACGTGCTTCTCCTCTCCTAAATGCCCATTGACTTGGTCGGTACTACATTAGAAAAAAAGGAAATTTATAGTTCAAGTTGACTAAAGTGGTAAATTAATAGGCTATTAACAATTGACTTGATCACTGTCACACTTACTCTGATTAACAGTTGTCCTGAGGGTGAATGAGGGAAGAAGTAGGCATATGAAATCCATCCAACTGCTCCAAATATCAACATCATGAGGAACATCACCCCGATCACACCAGCGGCACTCATTCCTTCTGACTCTGTAGTATTGTACATAAAAGATGGCAATATGTAGTAGCTAGACTATTTTAATAACTTAAAAGCATACATTGTAGTGATTCGTTCTGAAGGTGACTACAATCTTAAGCATACCTGGAGCTTTAATCTTTTTAATGTAAGAATCCGCGGATGACTTGTCAGTACCATGAATGTCATTTGAAATGTCATCAATATGACTATTATCACCAGCTGTATTGTAAGAAGTGCTGGAGGCACTTTTGGAGGCAGCGCACTGGTCGACAGTAGTCAAATTTCCGCTAGGCTTGTCACAACCATTCTGAGTCCATATTTGATGATATCTGTCAGTTCCATTGGAGCACCTATTTGCTGCTGGACACCAGACACACTAAAAGAGAAAAAAGTTGTGCTAGTATCTTTGCATACAGCTAACTACGTATTAAGATAACAAAATATTTAATGAGCGTGGTCAGTTCATTACTTTGAAAGTGGTTTCCGCTTTAACGCATTCCTCACAAGTCTTAATTTCTACGCATGTAGGAAGTGGCGTGAAGATTATCACCGTTCCGTTCTCAATTGGTGCTTCGCTGTGCTGCTTCAAGTCGATGCGGTCATACTCGTAAATAGTCTTTTGTCTGACAACTAAAATGTAAAAGTAAAATGGGAATGTCATTATCATTGTGCACTAGAAATGAAAGTTTAGTTATATCATACTACATAATGCTAATGGTTCTCATCCTTTATACTTACACAACAAGTTCTTCTCTTTGGAATAAGCGTCTGAGAGACCAACTTTAACTGGATGGTGGGAATCTGTAATGTTGATCACAGGAATTGGAACTTGTTTGTACACAAAGACAATTGTTCCATTTTTGAAAATGGCTGCTTGAAACGTAAATGGCCCGGTAGTTGGATTATCCTGAAGGCGGACCTGGTTCCATTCCACGGCAAACAAGTCGTCTGGAAAATTACATGAGAAAATTTTGTTTATCTTTACTACAATACCCCAATTTCTTATTCTTATTCCGGAATAGGAAACTGAAAAACTTTCTTACCATCATTGACATATTTGACGGTTGCGTTAGGACTTGTACTGGAATCAAAATTAGCCATGAGTGGTGCAATATACTGAGTTGCAGCTAGCCATGCGTGGACCTGGAGAAAAATCGTGGTTTAGTGCTTCAAATTAAAATGACCTCGTTTCAGCTGCATTTGTATTTAACTAATAAATCGAGCTATATTTCGAATACCTGGTATCCAACGTATATAAATCCACCTGTGGCAATTGTCAAATTCTGGACGTCGTGTCCGTAAAAGGAAACATTGAAGCTTGGTTTCACCGTCTGTAAAATTGTTTATTAGAACGAGTTACATACAGAAATTATCCAGTCTGCCACACAATTTGCATGCATAAATTTTGTCAGGAACTTACAGCTGCCCTTCTATGTGCATTTGAAAGCATATTCATGTTTTTTGGCTTTCGGATGGTTATCCATGTCGATCCAATGCCTGGTAAGCCCATCGGCTGAGTAATGGACATCGTAGTATTTATAATTGTCCACCTAAGAAAAAGCATTATGAAACAATATAGCAACAATGCTCCTATGACTCACTCGCTTACTCCTACGAAATTTGATGGTGCAATTTCAATATTTCAACGCAATGCTTTTGCTTTTGCAATATTCATATTCATGCAATCAACTGAAAGGAAATCAAACTTCCTCGTTTTCCTCCATCACCGGGAAATCCAGTTCATTAACATTCGACTTGCTTCCGGCAAATCTCAGGAAGAAAGGAGAGGTAGAAATAGGTACATAATTTTCTTTCTACGTAACATGCACCTGTCCTTCTCTGTTTGTTACCACATAAAACGCATTTCTACGAAATTGCAAGCTGCATACGCATACCTTTTTCAGTGTATAGTTATCCTGCTTCTCGTAGTACGTATTATTTACAAATATCGGCACAATTGGATAGGATGAATTGCCATCAAAGTGGAAAGAGTCTTCGTCGGAGAAATTCTGGTCAGGGTCATCAGCATGACTTTCGTCCGTAGAAGGGGCAATATTGCCGCTTACTGCACTGCTGTCAACAACACCTTGCTGCAGTAAAGTTGGAAGACTTTGACCAGCAATAGCCGCACTAGGATCAATTGGTGCAGCAGTTGGCAACAACGCTTTCGGATCGATTATCGGCTTTTTCACATTTGTTACAGTGACTGTAGCTGGATTCTTAATTAGCAGTCCCTTATCCGGTGCAGCTTCATCTCCTGTTGGAATCTCAATTTGTCGTTTCAGTCTATTTGCGTGGGCGGAGTAAGGCACTGTCTCGTACAGCAAACTTTGTTTGGACTCTCCATAAGGCAGTTCAATGTGAAACTCTGTAAAGCAATTAAATTCATTAAAAATTTCGTCACGTAACAGCCATCAAACCGATCTTTTAATGCTAAATTTAATTCGTGAAAATCAAAGGCACTACATAAAATAAGGCATATTTAGACCATCTGTCCTTTTACTCGATAGTCCTGAAAAGATTTACTGATGAAGAAGGTAACTTCACTTCTTGCATTGTCCAACTAACTACTAATGTTGAGGTAGGCCAGTTCTATTAAATAAAAGGGTATACTGCATGATAAAGCCCACGCAAGCGTAACTGCCATTCGTTTTATGATGATTTCACAAATGTTTACTACAACTGTATAAAATTACAATTACCCTACCCCCGTGAAAATTCGGCATGCATAAATTCAGAGTCCAATTTAGAGCCAATTACTTCACGAACAAACCGTTCGTTCTGTGCTTTGAGAGTGATTACTTAACATATTACATAATCAATCAAATCACATTATGCTTCTTAGGATAGAATAAGGAAGTTATTAAATGCAAGCACCATTTTAAAAACTTACAAAAATGTCGAACTTGCAAAAATTACTGATTGCTTAACATGCTAGGGTGTTCACTCGACGTGCTTCCTTTCTCCTTTACATTATTGCATTGATGCTCATTTTGGTTTTCTGTATAGTTTATACATTCACCAATAGAGTAGGGGCAGACATATCTAGATTAACAAATGCAAAATACTTCATCTCTATAAATTCTGCTGCATTTGCAGTAAAATGCAGCAAATTTTACACGGGGTAAGGACGCGAATTACTAATATATTACTAGAAAAAAATGCAGAAGGAACACAGGATGCTGGCTGCATTTTAACGCGAGCTCTAATCCTGCTGGCGTGTTAAATTGCAGGAACAAATAGGCAATGAACTGTGATGAAGTAGGAGTACTCTGTAGCATGAGAAGAAAATCAAAAAGCATTTAATGTCTGTAAAAACAAGATTATGCCAGAGTGACTACATGACTCCTGTTGAATCAGAATTCTGAAATCTGCTGAACAGTGTTTGAGATCTTCGTGCCCTTTTCCTTACTCAGAGCCTCGGTACCCCCAAAACATCCAACATCAACATCCAAGGCGCAATATTTTTTTGCAAAGATGAATCAAGCACAAATCGCAGAAGCGGAAATAAAACTGAGTAGAATTCTCCTTCCTTTACCAAGCATGCAAACTCTCTTCCCTTGCAAATCAAAAAATAATCCAAAATAACGGCATAAATAACGATAGACAGATGAGGTGTCACAGTCACATATCGCCGAAATGTCACGCTCCCTCCTCCTCCAAAATATCTTTTTAAGAACTTTGCTCGTCTCCTACAGAGAGGGTTCTGGCTTTGTTGCATTTACGGATTAATAATGTTTACGTACGTATGTAACACTGCTACATCATGTGTATAAATTTAGAACAGTTTAGCAAAAAAAATTTCTGGCTGACAGTCAGAATCAGAGCAAAGGATGATGCTTGAAAGAAAAAAAAAAGATGGAGAGATCGTTGTTTTACTATGCTTTGCATATATGGATGCCTACACATTCCGATACACTTCGAAAGTAGCCAATTAAATAACTTTCCGTTTTCTCAGTATGATGCTTGAAAGAAAAAAAAAGATGGAGAGATCGTTGTTTTACTATGCTTTGCATATATGGATGCCTACACATTCCGATACACTTCGAAAGTAGCCAATTAAATAACTTTCCGTTTTCTCAGAGAGGCGTCCTCTCGCACATAATACATATACTCTGTTAAAAATAAAATATCGCTCACGTTATTACATACACTCCTTCAACTGAGTGTTCTCTTTTTAACCTAAAAAAGCAATTTTATGAGATATTTTAATGAGCCTACAAGATAAAAACCGAAGCATTTGTGTTGCTTCAACAGCCTGTGGAATCAGAGGATGCACTGCAGACTGCAGTAGTGGTACTGTTTTGCTCATATTCTCAGTCGTAGGAAGCATGAGAGCAAACACTGAATCGCAGTTTTCTATCACCGACAGAAATATCATCAATGGTTAGTAAAGTGGTAAATGCTTTAAGACGCTCTCGACTTAGGTATAAAAAAATGTTGTCTTGAATGTATGTATGCGTGTGAGGTAAAAAAATTGCTGTGAAAATTTTATGGTTTGTTTTTACACTTTGATAGTAACAAGCAACGGTTCTCCTGCAGGAAAGAACTTCGAAGAAAAAAACAGCTTTTTCGGATGACTACTTTTAAAATCAGATAAAGCCGCCTTTTGCCAGATAGAGAAAGGCTAGTATTTATGGAATGCTTGACTAAATAAGGGAAAATACTACAGTTGTTTGGGTAGTTTGTTGATCTATTGCATATCAAAATAGTAATGAGTCACAAAAACAATTTTAAAAAAATTCGGCTACTTCAATTTTGATTACTACACACACCTGACATTGTAAACAATGGATAAAAAAGCGTTAAGTAATTAGCGGAGTGAAGAGCCGCTAAAAATTGTCTGAAAAAAAGAAACAGGTTAATGGTAATTACTACCGGCAGACTGTGCTCCTCATCACGACGCATTTGTAATTCGAAAATGATCCTTGTGCTTTGCAGTTGCTTTTGTATTTTGGAGCTGCTAACGCCTAAAGTAAACAGCCTTCATGCTTATAGGGACCTGCTTTGGATATCATTATCTCGCTGACATTGTAACCCATACTCAGGTAAATGGGATGAGTCAGGCTAACTAACTCACGACTTTAAGTATTTTTAATGCGCCAAGTAAAGTACTCATAAATAAAATGGCACCATAAACGTATGACAACTGTACACGTGACACAAGACAAAGTATCAAACAGTTACCGTTTGTTTTTGCTGGTATAAATATGTCATCGTTTCTCGTTGTGGCCCGCTCAAAAGCACCTTTTAAAGAGCACTTTTACAATGAAGTGATGAAGTTTGTCCACGCCCGACCACGTCGTTTTTACCTCTTATGCTTCCATTATTATGCAAAAAATGTTGTCAAACAAACAATAGAAAATTATAGATTGCGTTATGTTCGTTCGTTCCTTTGCTGGGATTTCGCCATGCGTATAGCTGCATAAGGGTCGTAGTCGTAATTCGTAATAATAATGGAAAAGTACAAAACGCGTAGCCGTAGGCAAATATATATTTCTGTAAGACAGGCGTCAAACATCCTTTTGGAAGGTATATGTATTTGTCGTAGCAGACGCCAAACCCCAAATATGAAAGGATTTCAGAAAAAAGAGATACATAGATCAACTTTTGATGGATTTTCAGTTTGTGGTAAGAGATACCTACCACAAAGCTAACGAGCTTAAATACAGATAGATATGTGAATGCATTGCGTTTACAACTTGCTCAACAAATGGGATTATAATTCATTTAATAATAATAAGCATGACGATATGACGAACCGTCATCACAGTCAAAAAGTGATTATCCTTGTTGCTACATTTACTGTGTCGAAGTCGAGATTCGTGGTGCACAGCGCACAAGATTGCAGTTACAGTTACAGTGGGTATTTATTTTACGACAAACGGTATTGACAGGGCACACAAAAAATACTATAAGTGAATTGGCTGCAATTTGTGCAATTTAATTTAGGGAATTACGCTCGCGTATTTTCATTAACGCAAGGACGCCAAACTAAAGCATGGAATTTTTTTTAGCAAACACCTAAAATTTCACCACACACCATATATGAAAGTTTGCAGTATATTCAAGAAAAATTGCAGACTAAATGAGCCGCAAGGCTACTAGGGACATTTGGTCAAGGCGGGCTCTGAACTTGACTTCAGCTTACTGCAACTTGGAATCGAATGTCATCAAATTCAAAATGTTCATTATCTTATCTACGTCCTATTTCTAGAGGGTGGGCAAAAGCTCACGGGCGCTAAGGATGTTGTTATTTCTTGAAAATATGAGAAATTCTGCCGATATCCTGAACAAGTCGAGTCTTCACTCTTATCACTGAAAATGACTGACACTGAAATTTGAACCCGATATCTGAAAGCATGAAATATGGAGCGAGCATTGACTACATAACATATCAATTTCATTCTCTGTTTACATCAGGGATATTACATCATTGAGTTTAAATGCCAAAATGCATTATTTTACAGATCTTGCTGAGCAAACTCTACGCACTCTACCTAATAGTTAGGGTTGATCATGAACATATTGAAATTCAATCCGCAGTGCAGCTTTATGCAACTACACGATACTAATAAAAATGCATTGTGTATTGTGTTCTGTAAGTTAATGTAGCTGTAGTAAGTATAAATTGTCTCGTGTTGATTTAAACAAACTTTGTCACATGCACTTCTGCCGCTCGACTAATTTATCGATAAACTTGTGCTCGCTGTGCTCGTGCTCAACAGCTCAACACGATCATAATGATCAATAAAAGTACCCCGAGTTTTCCACCATTTTTTTCTCTTGCCAATATTTTTTCACTCATTCTTAATTTAAACATTTAAACAAACTTTTTAGTGTTATCTCACCTGGTGTGACCGATGGAAGAACAGGACTAAATAGAACTAACACCACACCACACACAACGGGAAACGATAAGGCCGACATTGTCAACAAATAAACTTTAAGAATGAGTTGTTATCCATAAAAAACGTGTGTGCAAACTTCACAAAATTCACTACTTACTTAGCAAACAATAAAATTATTTATTTCATGTGCGGTTCATACAAACAAATCCAAAGGTTTTTGCTCTCTACTTAAATCCAGAGTCTACCAATCCACAAGTCCAAAGTAACCTACTGCTAAAAAGTCGAACACTTTCCACAATTAAGGCGCAAGCCGTTTTACTGTTAACTCGCTAAAATTTTTATATTGATAAAAATATATTGGGTGGTTTTCTTCTAGCGCATACATAGATAGCTCATCCTCTTCTCTCCTCTTCTAGTAAATGTGATTTGATGACTTTGCTATATTATTGACGAAAAGCACGAAGGAAAAAAACGTAAGCGTTATTACGAGCACTGCACAGTTAAAAGTGCTCTCAAAGTTAAACTTTATGCTACAGCAACGTTCAGAACATTGCGAATTCGTAATTCTGTGTGCTGACGAGCTTAAGAAACCAGAGGACTGTATTATTACGTACACATATAAAGTTAATAGTAAATATGGTTGGTGGCAGTGGTGGAAAAAATATTCTTTTTTTTCTTGCAGAATCAGATACACCTGCTTCCCCTGTATTAGATGGCATTTGACTCGGGTTACAGCTTTCAAAGTGGAAAGGAAGAACCCATCCGTTCAAAATTCAAGCAAGTGTATCATTCCCTTTTTGAAAACAAAAAAAAATTCTATGCAGAGAACATCATTACGTTAGACCATTTTTTGTTGCATATATCACTAGCAGCATTTTATAAATGTTTTAGTGAGTTACCCTTGCATACTGTGAATATTATATGCTTTGGTTGGCTCAGATGTGGCTGAATTTATTTTTTGGTGGTGGTGCTTGCAGCTCATATAGCTATAGCCATATTGCTTGATAAAATTCATCCTATTGCAACATTAACATTGTTAAATATGATTCTGTCCAAACAAAAAAAAGATTTTTTTTCGTACCTAGCGAGGACTATGAGTGTATACTGTGTACCTTTACATGAGTAGCTGACTAACACAAGGTAAGATTTAAGTTAATTTTTTCAGCTAGCTAAAAGTGTTTTAGTCATCATCTAATACGAAATACACGGAGAATCCATTTTAGCGTGTGAACACAAAAAAAGGCATCATCTTCTCAGTACTCGCACTCACTCAGTCTATCGGTCTTTTCGTCGCCCTCTCTCCATATTATCCATGTCAGCACAAAATAAGCAAAGCAAACGCAGAATCGAAAAGCTTTTTTAGTGCTGCAAGCATATACGCAATGCTTTAAATAGCAGGGAATCGAGTCGCTGAGTCTTTTGGTCAACGCTTATCCTGCCATGGTCATAATCAGTCGTTGTTACCTACACACATTTTTCAAAAGGAAACAAAAACTGGTTTTTTCACTAACCCTTTTCACGTATGGACTGTATATGCTGAGTCGAATTGTCGGGGTTGCATTTCGCCTCTCTTCTGAACACTATTCATAATCTGCATTGCATCGCAAAGGATGGAAAATATATATTTTTCCATTGACTTTACTATTAGCCCTGCCTGCTTTTACAGTTTGCACAGAGGGAAGATTGGATTTTTATGCTGTGGGGATTGGGGATATTATTAACATTGCACTAATTTACCCCTTCTCCCTATATGCTTTGTACTCAGTTGAGCATCTTTAGGTAGGAAAATTATGGTTTTGCTTGTTGCACGCAGTAAGTGAATCATTTTCACAAAAAAAAGAGGACGAAGCCATAATAAACTGCGCAAAGCAAAGTGTAAAGCCAGAGTGAGAAAAAACCAACAAAGATCTGTATGATGGTTATTCTCGTAAGCTCATATGCGCAAGTTTTCTCTCATTTCTGTTCTTCACTCTTGTCCATGTCGGTATTCAAAGTTGAATTGTACAAGGAGCTTTCTATATGCTTTTTTTGCTCTGGCATGAAATCCGTTTTGTGAAAACATATTCATATGAGAGCTTTTTGGTGTAGGCGGTATTTATATGATAAATTGTAGTAGTAGTGCTGGCTTACTATTGTTTAGCTGTAGCTCTGAGGGGAGTACAGGCAGAAGAGCATGCTTAGCATCATCTGATGTCGACTTTCTGCGAATTGCTGTTTCTTTTGACGAGCAATGAACAGACAGTTTGTAAAAAGTTAACTCTGACTCTGCTAGCTAAAATTTTTCAAGGCTTTAGTTAGTTCAAAATTTGTTTATGGTGGTACGGAATGGTGCAAATGCAAGCGGTTAAGGATTTCTTCATGGTCTTATTCTTAAGTACTAAACTATAAGTGCGTAAAAAAGGAATAGTGAATTGTAACATGACATATAGCACATCGCCGCAAGGTAAGCTAATAAAATATGTGTTACCTTTACCTTTCTCAAGTCAAGTCAGGAGGAGTAATATACATTTTGGTAGTGGATTTAAGTGAGTCATGGATTTTTATGATTTTATTCATGAATGCGAAGAAAAAAAATCAAAATGATGTTTTTTATCTTCACACTTCAATAAAAGAGATGGTAGTGACTGAGCTGAAATTAAGATTAGGTATTTATTTTTTGGTGTATATCCAAGTAACTGTTGGTTGGTGACTGAGAGTTGCGGTTTAGCAGTTAGCTAGAACAGAAGTGATGTTGGTAATTGGCTCGCGTTTTTAGTCAGTGGTGTTTGTGCTAAGATGTAAGAAAGAGGATGAAGTACTTCGACTTGTATTCTTGTAAAAATAAAAATTGTTTGCGCTTTCGATTCGTATCTATGCAAAATAGACAAAAGACCTGATTGTGAGTTACTTTAATGTTTTGAGGCAGCAGCGTTAGTGTTGTGTAAATTTTCAGCATAAAGCATAGCGGATAAGCGCTTCCTGTGAGATTATTTTAATTTCTTTGGAAATCACACACTTTCGTCGTTTTACGGGTCATCCAAACTTGTTATGAGCGTGTAGGCTGGCTATACTGTACTTACCTCATTCATGGAACAGAATCCTTGGTCTCGAAAAATGCCTCAGTTTTTCCAACACAAAATGACATCATCATTCCAGGTTTTAATCATACATAGCGGTAGTCAAGCTCCTTTCTGGAGAAGCGAACGCAGAATCTGAGGATGAATTAATGCATGCTTCAGGTACATCGAAAGATATTTATTCTAAAGAATGTTAAGCCGAGGGAGCCAAAGTCAAACGCTATTAGTAGGAACACGTGGGATTTTCCATAAACAGGAAATAAGTACCTACTTTACTTTGCAATAATATCGAAGGATATTTATTCTAAAGAATGTTAAGCCGAGGGAGCCAAAGTCAAACGCTATTAGTAGGAACACGTGGGATTTTCCATAAACAGGAAATAAGTACCTACTTTACTTTGCAATAATAGTGGCGAATGCTATGCTTTGTCAAAGTATTTTGACGCTCGTCATCACCTAGTAATAAGAAAGAGTTTTCAGGCCAAACTTTAAAGTCTGTAGGAAAAACAGGATAATTTATATAATCTCGTACAACCAGAAACCACAGGATTGCTTCACTTATGCTCATGGAATTGCACAAATCACGTGAACANTTAAAGTCTGTAGGAAAAACAGGATAATTTATATAATCTCGTACAACCAGAAACCACAGGATTGCTTCACTTATGCTCATGGAATTGCACAAATCACGTGAACAGTTTGGTTTGCTTGTAACTACGTAGATGACTATGATTACTGTTTTTCCTTGGGCATGTGATTTCTTCCTGAATCCAGTAATCCGAGTATTTGGATTTACATAGATGCAGTTCATCTTAACCTTGTACTTCATTGACAACTTATTTTCTCAAGCGGTAGCCTATTACTATGCCTTCATGTATTGCAAAAATCTAAAATGATAACATGATGGCACATAATTGCAAAATAGCAAGTTCCTTTTTTGCAAAATCGTATGATTTTGCTGGCAAATGTTTTAGCAAACTATGATCAGAAGTACATAGAAAAGCATATCGGTAAATTATAAATAGTTTAGTGCATGGTGCAATATCTTCATGCGCTAGAACGAAATTGCGTTTGACTTTAAAAATTGCTGACTACCTTTTTATTCTCAGATGAGAGAAGAAAATGATTCATGACGGTGATCGAGTTGCCAACAGCGAACAAAAAGAAATGCATCCAATTGACGATGAAAGTGTTTCCTCCCCCGGTGACTACGGAAGCACGGGCGGTGGAAGTGGTTCTACTGGAGTCCTTGATTATAAGAAGACATAGATATCCATTTTGCATCGTATGGACTCCAATACCTTTCCTAACGTAAGTGACAAAAGAAATAGCTACAGAGCAGTTTAGTGAACGAAGTTGGGTTTAATTTAATATTTTGTTTTTAATCGCTGTCTTTATTTTAAAACAGTTGGCTATTCCCTTTTATTGGCCACATGGGTATTGCTTACTCTACTGGTGTCATTCGTGACTTTGCTGGGCCATATTTTGTATCTGAAGATTCTATGGCATTCGGGTGGCCAACTAGATACTGGCCACTGGATCCTAATCATGCGCAAGGAGGAGTTTCAGGTACTTCCAAAAAAATCAAGTCATTTTATATGATTGTTAGTAGCAATTTAGGTAACTGGTTTTCACTTGAAAGTTGAAATATTTATTTTATATTTGCTTACCAGGATGGGACCGAGCGGTATACGAAGCGTCTGAAGTTTACAAAACCCGAATGCATAATTTAGTTTGCGACAACTGCCACTCTCACGTAGCTCACGCCTTGAACCTGATGCACTACAAATCATCCTCTTCATGGAATATGGTTTGGCTAGCCTTTCTAATGTTGATTCGTGGAAAATTCACGAGTTTTGTGGGCTTTCTAAAAACTTGGCTACCTTTTCTTATCATTGTTGCCGGAATAGTCTCGTTAAGTGTTCTTAGACCTTTATAATCAACTACACAGCAATATTTATTCACTTACTAGAAATACGAATAAGGATAGTATGCCTACTGGAGACACGGTGTCAGTACTTTTCTGTATGATTATGCAAACTGAAAGTGTGATATTATTGGTTGTGCATTATGTGATTTGTCCAATGGTCCGTTGTTTTTCCGCAAACTTTCGTCTACTTATGCACTTTATACTTTTCTAAAAAAAATAGAGAACATTTATTTATAGGATTTACCCTAAATATTATTTATATTACGACGAGTTATCGTTTTGTAACCAGCAGTTAATAGTCAAGCTGCACTTACATGAGTTGTAACTTGTAACTTTTGTTAATTAGAGGCTCATACAATGTATGTTAGGTTTGTTTGTTTTGTAATTTAAAATGTACAATAAAGAGCCAAATATAAAATGAAAATAGTCGCTGTTGTCGTATTATTTCTTTTTATTAAATTCATTATTTATAGAATTCACTTGACCCATTATGGAAAAAAAATGTTCCTGGGGACTAAGAGACTGGAGTAAAGAAATCCTTTATAGCAATGACATACCTACCTAAGCTGTAATTCATTGCCAATTGCAATTATTGAGAAACTGATTTATAAATTAAATTATAAACTGTATTTGTAATTTATAGAATTAAATTATCATTCTTGTTATGTTTCTAGAGTTTGAGTAAGCAAGTTCCAAAGACTGAAATAAAGGATTTCAAGGCCACAAGTATCTTTAGAGCACTATAAGTACAAAGAGAGCCAGTTTTCTGTCAGGTTATCAGCAAGAATTGCAGGCCATGAAAACGTGGCGTAAAAATGACAATTACAATTGTAGTTTACCGTTTAGTGGACCAATAAATTCTATCCTTTTGTTTTAAAAAGTTTTGCAATCCTAAATTGAATCACATATTCATTTTTCGATTAAAAAAGTTTAAAATAGCCTAACCTAGCCTGACTAAATGGCAAACTGGTCAATTGTCTAGTTGTACTACCTATACTGGCATGAACATTTTTGCAAGATTTGCATTGTATATTCTTAGAAAACTGTAAAACTCCACGCCGATATATTTATATTTATGTTATGACTATATCATATAATTTAAAGATGCTGCACGGCTATACATGATTGGAAACCAGTAGTAATTGATTGGTAGATAATAAACCAAAATTATAACTTTACTTTTTTCTTCCCTGAAGTATATACTAGAAATCAGCTCTCGGGTAAGAGGAAAATGACGATATTCAGTGTTTTCACAGTCAATTATCCTTGTGGGGCTTTTTCATATACTACCTACATAGGTATCTGAAAAGCCACTTGTGTTGAGAAAATTTAAAAAATGATTCAAACAATGGTTTGTTTTAATGAAACTTTAATTTTAATTTATTAGTGATAAAGTCAAAAATAGAAACATCAAGATTAACATTTCACAAATGTCAAAAGTTGTCGCATATACATAATACATAATGTCCAATAACCTGCAGCGCATTCCCCACTCAAATTTACAAAAACATGAACATGCCCATTTTTAAATTCAGGCAGCTATGACGCTTACTTTATGGTAGAAAAATATATTACTCCTTTAAAAATTACTGTTACAAGATTCATATCGTAATCAATCGCAATGAATAAGTTTTAATCAAAAATTGCAACTAACTAAAAACTGAGGACTGAGCTTCGAACATTTTACACTATACAATTCTTAAAGTTTCATAAAAATGCGACGGGTTTTTAAAACAACAGTATCCAATTTTAAGCACCTTCACCAGCCATCTGCATTTACGTAGTTCAGACCATATTGCTCTTAACATTTTCATTTCATAGACGCTTAGCCGGTTAAAAA
>JAHZND010003207.1:0-11267 GCA_027744115.1 Acrocyrtus sp. NNG-2020 | reverse complement strand
GTGTAGCGAATGCCAAACTCAGTATCTGCGTCAACAGCCACCACCTATATAGGAATAAAATGTGGTTTAATAAATAATTAATTTTCCTTGCTAAAACTACTTTCTCTCTCAGGGGGTAATTCTTTTTAATATTTCCTCCCCAGATAATTATCTAAAAAAAGTTTTCCGAAAGAAACAAAATGAGCTGGATCTGTAAGAAAAAACAACTTTACCCATAATTTGGTAATTACCTGCAAAATTGGATTTTTAGAGCGGATCCTATCCGCTGGGACAGTAACGCGGTACTCACTCACTGGAAACTGTGGTGCGTCTGCATAATTAAAGTCAAGTAACAAATGAAAACATTATTTTTTGGGTAATTAAAAGCAAAACAAGTAGAAACTTTTCCCTCCGTTGCAAAAATATATATTCATTCTACAAAAAGGAAACTACACGCATGGGCAATTATTGCCTTGAGAAAAGATCTTCTCTTTTCCTCCAAACTTTTCTCGGAATTAGCTTTGAATTTTTTTTGCATTTGCATAAGGGAAAAGCCATTTCCTGATGCAAATTAACGAAGGGTACGGGCTAATTAGACTTTGTTTGCTTTGAGAGGAAACAGAATTTTATTTCCTTTGCTTCCACTTACACTCGTTGACATCAATGACTTTGACGACCAGCTTGGTATACCCCAGCCATCCCCCTCCGTCCTCGGCAACAACCTCTACAGTGTGAGAAGCCTTCATTTCCCTATCCAGGGAGACATCCGGCGACGAAGCCAAACGGACTTCCCCCGTGTCCCCGTCAATCACAAACAAGTCTGGCTCGTCTGTATCCGCAATTGAGTAGCGGATCTTGCCAAATATCGAACGGTCGGGGTCCTCCGCTGTCAGCGTTGCGATTAAATAGCCATCCGGTGAGTTTTCTGCACAACCTACTTCGTAAATTAGCGAGGAAAATGTGGGTGCATGGTGGTTTCTTGGCTCCACTTCAATCTACATTTTTTTCCGCAAAGAAAAAAATATTCCGAACAAAAATGTCATTACAATTTTCTCTTTCTCTCAAAGGAAGTTATTTTCTCTGTTGCATCACAAAAATCTCAGAATTTCCTCTGAATATAAAAAAAATTCCCCAATTTTCTCCAACTTTTTTTTCGCAATCACTAAATCATTTTGCAGAAAATTGCGGAAGTGTACACTCCCAGCAAATTTCGTTTTGCTGGATTAGCTCCTTCTCCCACAGCATAAAACTTCAGGTAGGTATGTGTGCAAGTATCGTGAGCAAATCCACAAAAATCTCTTTAGTCACTCCATCCCCAGAGCACACTTTGCTCTACATGAAATCGCATAAAATACCGGAAGGAAAGGCATCTGTCATGTTCCCCTACATATTTTCTCCCAGAAAAAGAACACAGAGCACTGCACCGCTCCTCCTTTCTTCCATTCCAAAAAAATATACTTCACACAAAATTATAGTAAGGCAAAGCCGCACACTTTCAGTACCCCCAAAAAGAAGTGCATTTTCCCCCAAATGTATTGTCTGTAAATATATACACCAAATTCCATTTCCATTTTTTCCCAGAAATCCATTCCTAGCTCTTGCATTTTTAGCCATAGACAATGCTACCAGAATATTTCCTGAGTCTCTCCATTACTACAACTTTCCACCAAAATTCTCATGATTCTTCGCAGTCAAATCAAAATTTTTTTCTTAGGTATATATCCTCCAAGTAAAGCGAAGCAAACACCATTACACGTCGCTTTCTCTCTTCTTCCCTTTTCATTCTTTCCACTTTTCTCCACTACCATTTTTTCGAAGAGTGACATTTCCTTTGCATGAAATATGAGTGTACTTTTCCTCGCCGACAAAAAGCGGAACCTATTATGTATACCTTGGCGCATAGAGGCACAAATCCAATAAAGTTCCAGAAAATATTGCACATGACAGGTAAATAATATAAATAATATTTTCTGATGAATGATACTTGCTCACATAATATACCTAAACTGGATTAGGAGAAGTAAGATAGCTCCCTACAAGATATACAGAAAAGATACAGCTACTCCAAAAGAAATACATATTCCTACACGAATACACCTTTTTTCCGCTGTCTTATTGTCAAAAAATATATATTGTTCCTCCCGAAAAAAAATCAATACTACTTCATTTCTCATTCCGTTAGAAAATTGTGTAAAAAATAAGATCTTTTTTTTTGTCCAAGATATAATGTAATACAATGCAAAGGATTATCCCTGCTTATGTACTTGCTGGTTTTGCATGTAAAATTTATTTTTTTCTTACAACCTTGAGGGGAGAAAAAAAGAACTTTTTATTTTCTATTCTTGCATGAGGATCCTTCTCCAGGAAAAAAGTGCGTTGCACCCAGCATGCGTTCTGTACTTGAGATTTAGTTGCACGGAAAGAAAAAAAAATGGAGAGGGGTGGACGAGATAGATAGATGGGGGAGGATGATTTATGCAAATATATTCATTGCATATTATAAGCCAACAGCATAAAATCCAGTCATCTTAAAGGATGACAAAAGGATGTTGTAACGGGGAAAATAACAATACATAAATAAAACTGTTTTGTCTTGTTTGGAAGGAAAAACCTCGGTACGCAGTACGTAGAACTACCCTCGTCACGAAGACACCAATGCTACATACCTTGAGGGAGGCTTGGAATCGTCTTATCTAATAGTATAGTAAATATATCCTAATAATTTTAAAATTTTATGGGCGTTGAACTTCAGAAATTAGGATCGGACATTCTCGTATTGTTTTTATTAATTACACCGTCTTTGCTGTTAGTGTTGAAGTCTACTTTAACATTTTAAAAAATACGCGAAATTACTTACATATAGCCTGGAATATGACGTAAACACTCCATCCGTAACGTATTCTCGTATTGCTTTTATTAATTACACCGTCTTTGCTGTTAGTGTTGAAGTCTACTTTAACATTTTAAAAAATACGCGAAATTACTTACATATAGCCTGGAATATGACGTAAACACTCCATCCGTAACGGACACGTTCAGCTCAAAGTTAAGCTCCGTCAGAAGCGCGCTTGGCTGGGATAACGTTACAGTGCCTGAAATAGTAAAAAAAGAGAGAATATTTTGATGAAACAACGAGTTCCCGCGATACTTCTTAATTTCTTGCAAACAAGAATGCATTGACATTGTTAGTGTGGTGCGATGTCGAGTTTGACCTTCGCAGTAATGTATGTAGCAGTAGACATCCTAAGGAGACTGTGATGTATAGATACTCACTTATCAGTTTAATCTGGAGCGTCACTTCTCATTAGACTTTCAGTTAGGGAAGCTAGCACAATGAACAGCGACATCGGAAGTTATTAATGAATGCTGCCAAGCCAGAGGAAAATTTTCGTACTGTGTGTATCATGGCAGCGTAGGCCGTAGGAATTTTTTGGGGGACTGGGGCAAAAAAGAAAATCTTTTTCTTTCACTGGATTGCGCAGCAGTCCCGAAATGAAAAGAAAACAGTAATGATAATGGACAGAAGAAGGACAATGGAGACAAGAAAAAAAGAGACAATGGCTTGTCCAGGCAGCTCCCACAAAAGACAGTTCAAACAGTCAAGTGAAGGAATTGAAAAGAGAAAGAGGAAAATCTGTGTCCCGCGAAAAAAAAATCGGTGTACAGCTTTCAATTAATTTTCTATTTTCGGGCAAAATCATGTCACCAGAAAGTAATCTTCTGAAACAGTACAACTGTGCAAGCTCCTAATTCCATCATTCATTAGAAATCGGGTGACGCATGAAACTCCAGATAAAAGCAAATAAGTCGCATTATTTTAAAAAGTAAATACTTTTGTGACAAACCTGATTTTTCATCTATTTCAAAAGCAGTTTGATAATGGCTTTGTCCTACAATGGCGAACCGCAGCGAGTCCTTGATGTCGGGGTCGTAAGCGCTCACTTTCGATATGAAATGACCTCGCGGAGCAGCTTCCGACACGCGGGCGTGATAAATCGGCCGTTCAAATACAACGCTCTCGTCATTCACATCCAACACTAAAAACAGAAAAAAAATCATTTCATTTTATTTCGCACCAAAATAAAACTTTTTTTGCTCCCAAAACCCCCAAAAATTTATACGCTGCTGTTATCCCAATCTCATTTCCCATGTCTTTCCCGTGACGTTGTAAACTCATCATATTTAATTCCTGCCACACATCCCACACTTGAGCTATTACCCAGCTGGAAACATTTTTACTGGTGGAGTGTGGTGTGGCAAGAGCAGTTTTGACTTCCCTCGAAAATTTTCCACTTCTCTCACCACACCATTCAAAATGACAATGAATTGAATGAGGCAGAACAATGGCAAGTTTTGTAACCTCTTCATTTTTCCTCTTTCTCTTGCCTCTCTCCCGCATTGCATACAAACTCGTCTCATTATCCAATTTTTTTTGTGGAGGGAAGGGCACAGATATCATTCCCATCCCGACAACATTCAGTTTCCGGTGCTGGTGTAGGAGCAGAGAGACTATGCGTTATGTTCCTCCCCTTCCATTTCACTCTATTGCCTTCATGACCATCATCGTATTGTGATCATAATGGAACAGAAAGAGGAGAAAATAGCAAACGTTTGCAAAATTAATAGCTTTGGATTCAGCACAAAATGCAAATGAACGGGTTTCCAACTGCGGAGAAAAAAATACTGTCGGGAAAGTTGCGTAGACAAGCTCATGTAAGTGGAGTGTGGTTGTGGCATGGCTATAATCATGAAAAAAGTTTTTTTTCTGAAAGGGCACTATAATTTGCATTTCTGCTTAAAAACTGGTTTTGAGGGATTTTTTTCTCCCAAAAATAAATACGTGGAAGTTTAAAGGTCCTGTGCTTTCCGAAAATACAATTTTTGAGTTTGTTCCGTTTTTGTTCCAGTTTTGATTCAATTGAATTTATTTTTTTTTGTGAAATTTGTATTCTTTGAAAATGATTCTGATTCTGACTTCTCACCTTCAATGACCACTCTCGCTGTCGAGCTGAGCGCTGGAATGCCACTATCTTTAACGACCACCGAGAATCGGAACTCGTGAGCTCTTTCATAGTCGACCATCTGCTTGAGGACAATGGAGCCGTCATTAGGTCTCACCATGAAAAATCTGGAAACGTCCGCGGCCCTCTGGTTGCTCGTGGCATCTTCATTCACCATCCTGTCTTTGACGGGGACAACCGCTTCTGGAGCAATAGCCCCATTTTCCTCCACTCTGCCTGCTCCACTCAATTTTTTCCCTTTTCCACCCTTCCCATCAACTTTACTTTTTCTCCCCATTTCAGTCACATTCTCGTAGTCCTCATCATCCACAGCACTCCCCTCATCATTATTTCCCTCCTGATCACCCAACTCAATAAAGAGACCTCTGCCTTCGGATCCGCTATTGGAGGATGCTTCCAGGTCCAGGTCCAAGTCTTCAGTGGAAATGTGCCTGGAAATGCGGCGGGAGGAGATGCGCTCTCCCTCTGCAGAGATTCGGATAGGAGCATCGTCAGGAATTAGTTCGTACGTGAGGATGGCATTGATCCCGGTGTCGTTGTCAGATGCTCTGAGAGATGCTAGGAGACCTCCTTGCGATGGCATGTAGCCCTCTGCCAAACGGATGTGATACGTGGGCTGTGTAAATCTCGGCCTAGAAAATAAAAAAAAAGGAATTGAGATGGCAAATCTCTCTATTTTGAGTGCATAGCTGCTCCAGCCCCAAGCTATAAAGAAATGCAGTAATGAGCAGATTTGTATACGGAGAGGAACGTTAGCTTAATACGCTCTGTGAAAATTGTCACTGTCAGCAGGAATATGGCCGTGCCAAGGAGAAAAGGGTTAAAAGCCTTCGGAGATTAAATGGAAAAGCCACAGAGTTAGGGTTATTGCCAAAGCTTCCAATTTTTTCTGTTTTCCGGAACAAACCTGCAGTCGTTGCTGTCTTTGAGTCGGATCAGAACATGCGTGTTCGATCCTGATGAGGTGACCAAGTCCGTTGCTCTCACTGTCAGGCGGAACGTCGTTTGACTTTCAAAGTCCAACGGGGAGTTTACGTAGAGCACGCCTAAAATGGAAAAAAGATTCTCTTAAAAATCTGAAAGCACCAAAACCACTTTAAAAACGCAATTACAAAAAAGTGCCTCTTGTAATTTCACACAAAAATTCAAAATAAAAATAACTATTCAAAACAACCGCGATATTTTCATGCATAGAATGAAAAAAGCGCTTCCAGTTCGGAGAAAGTCGGTTTCCACCAAAAAAATATATATGCCATGGTTTGTTAGTCAAGTAACTAAACTAAATTAGGTCAGTAACAATTCCTCTAATTTGACTACTTGAAAAAACTTAAAATACTGATGTACTTTTACTCAATAATAGTTTTCCTAGAAATCCATCTACTCACTACTCACTACTGGGTTTTCTACTTCACTACTACTACGTTCTAGTGAAAGGTGAAAGAAACTTTCAAAATATATTTTCAAAAGAAAACTTATCACAAAAAATTTCATCAGACNCTCACTACTCACTACTGGGTTTTCTACTTCACTACTACTACGTTCTAGTGAAAGGTGAAAGAAACTTTCAAAATATATTTTCAAAAGAAAACTTATCAACTTACAAATACGATTAAGTCCCAGATCTATATATTTCGATTCAATTTCCGAAAATATTTCATAATTGTTGGCATTTTTATAAAAGTATAATGTGATGACCAGACACAGGAGCGATAGAAGAAGGCGGCAGAAATATAGAGACGAATAAAAAACGAAAAAGATTTATTTTAACTTAACTAAGCTTTATCATATAGGTATTTACTTTTAGTCTTTACGTTTATTTTATTCACGAGACCACTAAATGTTTACAAAAACCTTTCACAGTACCAATAAAATAATGAAATAGTGAATTTGCTAAAAAAAATCGGGAAGTAGAGAGAGGAAAGGTGAGTGTGAAGGAAAGGTTTTTTAGGTGGTTTAAATAAAAACATTTCTCCCTCCATTTCCCATATCCCATCATCACCTCCAAATAGGAAACATCACGTCGCCCAAAGTATTAAGTAACATCATTCCACTCCATTTCCAAAATGGCACACTTTCTCCGATTACCATCTCCATTACAAAACATTTTCTCTCGCCGTGTATTTTTCGCCATATCACTCGATACACTTTCCAGCCTACATTTTTTGCACAAAAGACGGGAAAATACCTGTCCATTTCCTGTCTCCCGCTGAAAATGCCTATCAGCATCATCATCTTTCTTTCCCTAGAACAGCCAAGGATAAATAAAAGGATTCTATGTCAAGTTACACCCGTCTCCTATTTCTCTCCCTTTCCCTCTCTAATAGTTTCCGTTACATTGACATCCCTTCCACATCTCGGAGCTGAAATGACGTGCTCCGCTCCCCAACATTTTCTCTGTGTTCTGTCCTCTAGAAAAAAGAAACTTTTTTTTCTAGGGCTTGACCAGTGGTGTGAGAATAAACAGTAATTGCTCTTTCTTTCTTTCTCTCTTATTCTCCCAGAAAATAAAAACCTGATCGTTCACATCTCTCACCTTTTTTTATCCTAATAGCCTCGCGAGAAAACTTTTTTTTGCCAGTCTAATGTCAACAGCAATAACAATAATTGCGACACGCACTTCCACACTTTTGCCTTCTGTTTGTATCGAATATTGACACCAAAAATGACGCGGCCGTGTTCACTTTTTTTCTCGATGTAAAACAAGATTCTATTTTCGTAAATGCCCTTTCACTTTCCCATGTTTTTATTTCAGTTTATGCCTGATAAGCGCTTTTTCCTTTTTTCTGATAACTTTCTGATGCTATCACACTAATAGAAATATATTGCTGGATTTTGTTTCTTTTTCTCTTCCAGTTCCGTCTCCTATATTTTTAGGCAGTTATTAAATGGAAGGTGTGTGCGGAGTCTGCAAAGTGCAACTTTATCTCCGTGTTCCACCTCCACATAACTTTTTGACAGTCTTCATCCTTCTCCAAGAAAGGAAACACAGAACAAGCTGCAGACACAAAAGTCGTAATAATTTTTGTAGTATTTTTTTTCTTCAAGCAAAAACTTTTCCCCTATTTTTTCTAAGGAGAAAGCATCACAAGAAAATGTACACGATTGTGATAATGTTTTGCTTTATGATTGTGATCATGATAAATGTGTGGTACATGACGGGCTCGTAATGCACTACACCTGCATTTTCTCTCTTCTAACAGGCTGCTGCCATATCGTTAAAAGAAAGTGTGGGAAATACACAGATTTTTATTTCCAGATAACAACTTTTTTTTTCTCTGACGGGCAAAAAATATCAAAAAAATAGTAAGCAAAGCCCATATTTTTCTCGGGGAGCTGACAATGCACAAACCCATCACAAATAAATGCAGGGAAGAGTGCACTTACATAATTTCCCCCTTTTTTCAATCCAAAAACTTTTTACTTTGGCGCAAACAAGATTTTTTTTCTGTATTGGCGAGAGAGGATTTTCCCTAAAGTCCCAACTCAGTTGTAAACTTTGATTTTTGGTTGGATAACTCATCATCGGATTTTGATTGGGATGGGTCCACTTACTAATACTATATTACCTTAGAGCACACGCAAATGGCTTTTTGTGTGCGGTGGCACCCGGTACACCTATTTTTGTATTTTGTTGGAGGGAAGCGTAAAAAGGAAAAAGTTTCTAAAATACTTTTTCCTCTTCTTTTCTCCCTTGTTTGGGTATTCTCTCAGCATATTTCTATTTACTTTGGAAAAAGTTTTCCAACTGGAAAATGTGAAATGTATGCATGAAGGCAGTTCCAAAGTGGAATTTTTAGAAAATAAAACATTTTCAATGCTAAAAAACGCAAACAAAAAGGCCAAGTTCATCGTACCCTTTCTCTCCACACACTCAAATTCCATTCCGCTGTAATGAAAGGCAAATACGCTTGTGGGGAAAATAGCCACTTATCAATGTGTAAGGCGACACGTGTAAACCCCTTTTTAAAAAATATATATTGCCTTCCCTCCACCCTGTATTTCCCCTGGAAAATAATTATTGGACTCTCCAGCCACTAACAACCTTTTTTTCAAATTAAGGCCGCCCTCCTCCCAGACAAGCCGCTTTCTATTTTTATCCGTTTCCATAATACCACCTTTAT
The DNA here is from genome assembly GCA_027744115.1 of Acrocyrtus sp. NNG-2020. Taxonomy (NCBI): domain Eukaryota; kingdom Metazoa; phylum Arthropoda; class Collembola; order Entomobryomorpha; family Entomobryidae; genus Acrocyrtus; species Acrocyrtus sp. NNG-2020. The sequence continues at coordinate 2,146 of JAHZND010003207.1, read as the reverse complement.
ATTCCCCCTCATTACTGAACACTTTTTTTTCCACATTTTCCCCACCCAGCCTCCAGCGACAATCGCTCATCACCATTTTGAGAAACCCAGGAGCACTACCGTTCCCTAAGAACCTGTCACCTTTCGCAGTGGCCCATCCTCAATATCCAAGTCCATTTCCTTTCTTCTAGGGAACATCGTATAAAAATATCATAAAAGTGATAATAAACGGGCCTATCCTCTAAAAGACACTTTTTTACAGCAAACTTTTAAGTAAAAAATAAAATACCGTCTTGTCCTCCTTCTCTCGTCATCCTTTCAATTTCAATTTTTTATTACGTGCTTTTTCTCCTTCCTCCGCCTAAGCTCTCTCTCTCCGCTTCCTATTTTTCTCCCAGGCCTTTCCCAAATATATTCTGCACTCTTTTTTCCCTCATTCTTTTTTTTTCTCCCACCAACAATTTTTTTTCTCCCATATCATCTATCAGACAGCGACAGAGAAAACGTGTAGTTGCCTAAAAAGTCGTGAACATGATAATAAGCCTGTCTGTCAAAAAAGGAACCTTTTTTTTCTCCTCCTCCGCCAAAAAAATCTTTTTATTATCTGCCATCCTACTATCTATCCACTACCCATTCTAACTTTTACTACGTTTACGAGTTTCCCACACAAAAAAAAATTATGTTGCAAAACCGCACACATTTTCTACCTGGGAAAGTAACTTTCTACCTGAGGAATATGGTACTGCATGGCGTGACTCCGACTTTGCCATAAAATTAGATATCTTCATGAAGGTGCCATGATGATCAGGAGGATAAGGATGTTAAGATAAATGACTTTTTTCCTAGCTATCTATCCATTCCCTTATGTAATATGAATGGGGGTTGTGCATAAAACGGCGGTTTCCACCTCGCCCACACCGTATATCCTCTCTGCCTGGTTATTAAATATTCCAAGCTCTAGGTTTCCTAACCACCAAGTGAAATGAAAGAGGTACGACCTTCTAATAGAAAATGGAGCTGAACTTCCTTCCGCCTCCCAATAAATCCTATTGTCTCACCGTGCTCCCTCGAAAAAAAAATCTTGTAATGAGGTGGCAACTCGTATAAGAGGAGCTAGAGAGCAATGAATGAAATCTCATTCAAAAGGAAGAAAGTAATAATAAGAGCGGGCAGGTATTTTTTCTCACAGATATAGATTATTAAAAGGAGAAGGCGGAAGAAATTTTTTTAACAAGCTGACTAAGCTCCCATATTATTTGGATGGGGTAGAAAAAAAAGTTGTCAGATTTTTTTTCCTTCACCTTCCCCACTCTTGTCAAGGTTATATCTGTAGGTTGAAGGATGAGGATGAAACTGGGAAAAAATGATTTTTTTGTACTTTTTGAAGTAAAAAAATCCTGTAATAGTCGTGATAATAACAGTTTCCTGAATGAGAAATGAGAAGTTATCCAAGGGAGGAATAATAAGACTAGAGAAAAAAAATTTTTAGAGAAGAATTTTTTTCAGAAAGAAAATACCCGGGATTTATGGCTCACCTGTCTGATAGTCAATTCCAAACTCATCAAGCTCGTTTCCTCCCTCGATCGAGTACAAAATGGGATTTTTCGCGTGAGCAACCAGAGCCAACGCAGTAGAGCCTACTGCGGCATCTTCAGGTATCCACGTTTCGTACCATTGCTGCTCAAACACGGGGTGCTCCGAGCTCACCACTTTTACCAACACTGTGGTTTCCGTTGTACATGTGGGTACACCTGCAACAAAGAAAAAATTTTTTTTTTTGCTGAGCTATTGAAAAAACGGGATAATAATGGATTTCACATGGTGGAAAAACGCAGTAGAGATAGAATCCTTTGGAATATATGAAAAATTAGTGGAATGGGAGCCATCGTTTCATTTTAGGGTTATGACGTTCCCATAAAAAGTCATGCTGAAAACCATGCCGCAATTTTTTTTATTATTTCGCCCTTAAAAAATGGAAATTAGCTTTTTGGCTCATGTATAAAATATTCATTATATTGTAAAGTCAATTTTAATTTGACAATATTTTGTACTTCGGGAAAAATAGAGACATTTTTTTGCCAAGGACAAATACTCTGTATTTTCTAAGTCAAGGGGAACATGACAAGTTTTCCCAGCGCATTTAGAAAGTTCTTTCTCCGTGAAAAAA
>JAHZND010003206.1:0-12481 GCA_027744115.1 Acrocyrtus sp. NNG-2020 | reverse complement strand
AGCGGAAGGAGAGTGAAAGCTCCGCAACGATACCAGCCATAAAAATACGGTGATGTAATCGATTCCCATCTATTACATGGTGGGAGCGATGAAGTGAACGCGAATTATTTTAACATTTTTTATGAGACGCAATGTATTATTGTTCTTTGTTTGATGCGAGAAGAACGAGTGGGAGCGAATGAGCGCAGATCTCCTTCTACCATAGAGTAGAGTTAGTGCGGCACGCTTCACCTTTTGTGTAGCGTGAAAATTTTCTTTGTTATGAGAAGTGGGAGAAGGAGACTCAATTCATTCATTCCCAGAGTAAGAGGGAGAGAGTACGTACGAGTGATCAGTAAGACCCTCCTGTGGGGCTAGATCAATTTTATTAATTGTAACGAATATTTTAAAAATAAACGTGAATTGAGTGATACGAAGAGACGAGATTACGATACGAGAGTGAAACGAACGATAAAAATAAAAGACGGAGCGAGCGAGTAAAAACTTATTTAATTGGTGTTTCTGTGTTTATTTTAATTTAATTGACATCCATCTGAAGATTTACCACCTCCACAATTTAAAAACAGACCGACCACGCTAGTAGCGGGTGTAGTCTCAACATAGGTGACCCCGACGTGATGACCTTTTGTATTGGAGTGTGGTGGAGACAGTGGTAGTGCCAGAAAGATGGATGCTTTGATAAGAGCAAGACGACCAGTGCGGAGGGAGTTTACGACACTGGAACGAGAACTGGATGGACTTTTAAAGGAGGAGCCTTTGAAGGAGATCGAAATTAAGATTAAATACAAAGTGCTGTACGATACGTTCGAAAATCTTCAACAACAAGATGCCGCGATTATCGAACAGATGGGAGCTGAGCAGTGGTCAGAGGCGGACGAAGATAAAGAGTACACAGATATCAGAGAGTACAAAGTGAAGTTCGAGAGCATCCGATTGACAAAAGAGAAGCTACTTCCTGATAAAGTTCATCCTTGCGCTGAAAGTACGACGGGAGTGGACAGAATTCGAAACTTCAAACTACCTACGTTAGAGATACGGAAATTTTCGGGTAAACTGGAGGATTGGCTGACGTTCTGGTCACAGTTTAAGAAGATCGACGAGGACCCCCATATGTGCGGAAGTGACAAATTTGCTTATTTGTTCCAACTATTGACGCCTGGATCAGAAGCGCATCAGCTGGCAGCAGTTTATCCTCAATCCGACGAGAATTATCCAATTCTTCGAGGACCCCCATATGTGCGGAAGTGACAAATTTGCTTATTTGTTCCAACTATTGACGCCTGGATCAGAAGCGCATCAGCTGGCAGCAGTTTATCCTCAATCCGACGAGAATTATCCGATTCTGGTGGCGGCACTCAAGAAGAATTTTGGGAACGACGATTTATTATTGCAAGTTTACATACTAAAGCTGCTTAACCTGGTGATCTCGAACGCAAATACTAAAGAAAAGACGACCGTGAAGACTTTGTATCTGAATTTGGATAGCCATCTACGAGCATTAAAAACGCTTAACTTGGATAAAGCGGATCCTGCGACGTGGCTATTCCCTTTAGTGGAGTTCCTGCCTTCCTGAACAAATACTGGACAACTGGCAGAGAAGTCCACTTTCAACTTACGATGGGAGCCAAGACGATCCACCTAGAACGAGATTGAATTTGTTGATGAACTTTCTGGAGAAGGAGGTCGAGATACGTCAACGAATTGACATTTCTCAGAAGTTTGCCAATCAACAGAGTGGAAGTCAGAGACGTGAAACGAAGAAGGAAGGAAACGAGACTAGAGCCTCCACGCAATCACGAAGATATGACAGACCACTGCAAACTTCTGTGCCGACTGTGTCCTCCTTCAATAACGCTGACGTACCTAAGTGCGTATTCTGTGGAAAAATCAATCACGAGTGTGGAGCTTGTTTTCGAGCTAAGGAGATGTCATATGAAGAGAGGATAGAGTTTCTGAGAGGAAAGGACCTTTGCTTCCGGTGCTGTGGAAATCATTTTGGTCGAGACTGCAAAAACCAGCAAATTAAATGCGCACTTTGTGGACGGCACCACTTAACTATTTTGTGCAGAGACTACAAGAGGAAGAGAGGAAAAGCGAAAAACGACAACAATCCTTCAAAGAGAGCCAAGGTGGACACGGTGGAACCAAAACCAACTACCAGCAGTGCGAACGTAGTGTGTACCAGCGAAGTCGCCCTACAGACGGTCTTGGTGAAGCTGGTTAGTGGCGATAATTCAGAAGTCGTCCGAGCCTTCATTGATAGTGGCAGCCAAAGGAGTTATGTGTTGAGAAAGACGGCGGAGAAGATGAATTTAGTTCCTGTTGGATATGAACGGGTTGTCCACTCATTATTTGGTGGAAAGCATCTTCATTGATAGTGGCAGCCAAAGGAGTTATGTGTTAAGAAAGACGGCGGAGAAGATGAAATTAGTTCCTGTTGGATATGAACGGGTTGTCCACTCATTATTTGGAGGAAAGCAGACGGGTCCAACTACGCATAACACTTACGAGATAAGTATTGCTTCGGTGGACAACAGCTTCCAGAAGACGACTAGTGTGAGAGAGAGTGCCGATATTAGTGGGATAATTCCAAAGTTCGCAGAAGTTTATCCTCACATTTCAGCTGAGTTACGAGAGAAGGATGTGACGTTATCTGACGAGGGTACAAAGCAAGCAAAAATTGAGTTTCTTATTGGAGCGGATATATATCCACACATTATTACTGAGGACTTATTCAAGCTGAGATCTGGTGCCGTGGCTATCCGAACCACTCTGGGATGGACGTTACTTGGTGAAGTTTCAAACAGTGGAGGATGCGAGCTTGTCACACATTCCATGGGAGCTGCAGACGTAAAGATTACAAACTTGTGGGAGCTTGACGTACTGGGAATACGCGACCCAGCGGAGGAGGCTGTTATAAAAAAGAAACAAGAGATGGCGAGGGACGACTTCCTGGCAAGCATTTTACGAGAGAATGACGGAAGGTACACAGTGAGGCTTCCATGGAAAGAACACATTCCCAATCTTCCGAGCAATCGAGACGTAGCGTTCGCAAGACTGAAGTCAGCCTCCAATAAGTTAAATACACTTGGACTATTTGAAGCATACGACAAAATATTGAAGGAGTGGGAACGTGAGGGAATCATTGAGCGAGTACGAGAGGAGGATGACACGAAGCTTACTCATAACATTCCACACCGAGCCATAGTGAAGGATAGCTTGACGACGCCTGTACGACCCGTGTTTGACGCTTCGTGCCGTGTGGGGAAGTCGCCCTCCCTCAACGACTGCTTGTACACAGGAGAAAACTGTGTGCAGCTAATTTTTGAAATTCTGCAGCGTTTTCGTGAGAAGCCGGTGGCATTTAGTGCCGACATAAAGAAAGCGTTCTTAACTATTGGAGTGAACGAGGACGAGCGCAACTACATGAGATTTTTGTGGTGGGAGACGAAGGAAATGAAGAAAGTCATTGAGCTGAGACACGCACGAGTAATGTTCGGAGCCACCTGCAGCCCCTTTCTATTGGCGGTTGTACTGTTCCGACATCTTACTACTTTGGGAGAAAATGAGAAGGAAATTGGAGTGAAATTGTTGGAATCCATTTACGTAGATAACTGCTTGGGATCTGAGGACACGTACGATGACTACCTCAAATTTCGCGAGAAGGCAGTTGAAATTCTGAAACGAGCGCAAATGGACTTAAGGATGTGGATTTCCAACAAGGACGAAGTATTTGAAGAAGAGACACGAATTACTTCTGTGCTGGGGCTACTTTGGAATAGAGAAGACGATGTGCTTTTTATAAATACGAAGAACTTCCAGGTCCCAAAGGAGATAACGAAACGGACAGTGCTTTCTACAATTCAAAAAGTGTACGATCCAATCGGATTTACTTCGCCTTCTTTTGTCCCAATGAAGGTGCTACTACAGAAATTGTGGACGAAGAAATTCAAATGGGATACGGAGCTTCCACCAAAAGAAACAGAGCAATTTTTAAAGTGGTGCGACACAGCGAAGAACTTGTGTGATGTCAGAATTCCACGAATGAGTACGAACGGAATCAGTGATCGAAGCAGGTGGAGCCTTCACACTTTTACTGATGCGAGCAAAGATGCCTATGCGGCTGTGGTGTTTTTACGAGTGGAGGACTACGGTAAAGTTTCAGTTCAACTACTAGCTGCAAAATCCAGACTGGCGCCAACGAAACCAATGACGATTCCAAAACTTGAGCTTATGGGGTGTCTGCTCGGAGCAAGACTGACAACTTCCGTGAAAACTTCATTAAAATTGGAGCAGATACCAACGCAGTACTATTGTGACTCCACTACGGCACTCGTCTGGATAAGACGCGAAGACCAGTGGGGCACCTTTGTCGCGAACCGAACGAGAGAAGTGAATCTGCTGACTAAGTCGAGTGAATGGAGATTTGTGCCTGGAGGAGAGAATCCGGTGCCTGCTCGGAGCAAGACTGACAACTTCCGTGAAAACTTCATTAAAATTGGAGCAGATATCAACGCAGTACTATTGTGACTCCACTACGGCACTTGCCTGGATAAGACGCGATGACCAGTGGGGTACCTTCGTCCCGAACCGAACGAGAGAAGTGAATCTGCTGACTAAAACGAGTGAATGGAGATTTGTGCCTGGAGGAGAGAATCCGGCTGATTTTCCATCCCGTGGCTGCTTTCCAAACGAACTAGAAAGATCGAGATGGTGGGAGGGACCGAGATGGTTGTGCGAAGAAACTGAGAGCTGGCCTACTTCTACGGAGATTTACAATGAGGACGATATCGTAAAGGAGAAGAAGAAGACGGTGGCAGCGAAACAAATCATTTCCAGTTCCATTCTGTGTGGGAGAGCAACCTCCTATTCCTTCGCAACACGAATAAGAATAATTGGATGGGTACGGCGATTCCTCTTTAATAAGTTTCAGAAAAATTTCGAGCTTAGGAGGAGCGGTGATTTATCCAGGGATGAACTGAGAAATGCGAAAATTATTTTGCTTCGACAAATCCAACGCGAGTCATTTGTGAAGGACGAAATCTCCAAGTTGACATCGGTGGAAACGTTAGTAGATGAAATGGGATTAGTGAGGGTCAAGACGAGACTGAGTTTCCGGAAAGATTTGGCTGCCTACCGCTACCCAGTATTGTTACCTAACAAGAGTGAGGAAGTACGTCAACTTATACGCGACGCTCATCGTCAATTCTGCCATGCTGGAGTGGGATTCCTGATGACTTACTTACGTAAAGAGTACTGGATAATTAAAGCGAGACGAACGATCAAGGGGATCCTATATCACTGTGCGAGGTGCAGAAGATATTCGGCGAAGCCTATCATTCCAGCTCCAGCTCCACTTCCACTGAATAGAGTGAAAAACGCTGAAGTTTACGAAGTTATCGGGACGGATCTGGCAGGCCCACTGACGCTTAAAAACGGAGAAAAAGTATGGATCGTGATTTTCACTTGTGCCATCTACAGGGCGGTGCATTTCGAATTAGTGAAGAAAATCAACACGAGATCCTTCATTACGGCTTTGGAGAAGTTCAGTGAGAAGTACCGAAGACCAGCCATAATTTATTGTGACAACGGTACTAATTTCCGGGGTACGAGCAACCTATTTGAGAAAATTGACTGGGCTAAAGTTGAGTGTGAAAGTGAGCAGAAGGTGGAGAAGATCGAATTTAAATTCAACCCTGTCACCTCCAGTTGGTGGGGAGGTTGGTGGGAACNCAACCCTGTCACCTCCAGTTGGTGGGGAGGTTGGTGGGAACGTCTCATCAGGACTGCGAAAGATTTGCTGCGAAAGACACTGGAGAATGCATCTGTGAGCTACGGAGAACTTAATGCTACTATGAGGACAGTGGCGGAGGCGATGAATAATCGGCCCTTAACATACGTGAGCGAGAACCCGGAGGACCTTGAGCCATTGACGCCAGCAATGTTTCTTCATCCTTTTGGAATGGCAACATTGCCCGAGAAAGAACTTTCCGAAGCCGATCAACTACGATTTCGATACACGTACGTGACTACTTTGCGGAGTGAGCTGAAGAAAAGATTCCTCAAGGAGTACCTGGCGATGTTGGTCAACCGAACGACGAAAAGATCCACCAGAAGCTTGGAAGTAGGAGAAATGGTTCTGGTTGGGAGCGACAATCGAAAGAGACTAGAGTGGCCACTGGGACGAGTGACGAAAATTATTCCAGGGCGAGATGGGGAGTACAGACTGGCGGAAGTGAAGACCGAACGAGGGACTATCATTAGATCCGTGCAGCGCTTGTATCCTCTTGAGTTGACTACGTGTGGCGAGATGAGCGAGACCTTACGAGAGAAAGGAGTTCAAACGAGAAGCGGAAGGAGAGTGAAAGCTCCGCAACGATACCAGCCATAAAAATACGGTGATGTAATCGATTCCCATCTATTACATGGTGGGAGTGATGAAGTGAACACGAATTATTTTAACATTTTTCATGAGACGCAATGTATTGTTTTTTCTTTGTTTGGTGTGAGAGAAACGAGTGGGAGTGAATGAGCGCAGATCTCCTTCTACCATAGAGTAGAGTTAGTGCGGCACGCTTCACCTTTTGTGTAGCGTGAAATTTTCTTTGTTATGAGTACGGAGAGGAAGGAGATTCATTCATTCATTCCCGGAGCACTGAGGACAGAGTACGTACGAGTGATCAGTAAGACCCTCCTGTGGGGCTAGATCAATTTTATTAATTGTAACGAATATTTTAAAAAATAAACGTGAATTGAGTGATACGAAGAGACGAGATTACGATACGAGAGTGAAACGAACGATAAAATAAAAGACGGAGCGAGCGAGTAAAAACTTATTTAATTGTGTTTTGTGCTTATTTTAATTTAATTGACATCCATCTGAAGATTTACCACCTCCACAATTTAAAAACAGACCGACCTCGCTAGTAGCGGGTGTAGTCTCAACAGTCCATGTCATAATTTAACTCAATCTAACTACTGATAGTTACGCAAATAGGGATCAGTGGAGAAATTGCGGAGTTTTTATTAGGGAAAATAAGGATACAAAAGACACAAAGTTTCTTATTGAGCTCTGATTTTTTCTCACCAGCTTAATAAACGTTTGCTTGCTTTTCTATCGCGTATAGCATGGCGCAAATTTTCCACTACGATTATGCTTATTATAAAACTTTATTTGTTTATTATATCTACTTAAAAAATTTCACAGATGATGAGAAAAATTCACAGCGGGTGCACCATTCCTATATATGAAAAATGGAATCTGAAAACCAAGTGTTCCTAAATGGCATTCCATTAATCTTCGCCATTGTTTAGTTTGTAGTGGCCGACTTTCAATTAAATTGTTTGACTATGTCTACCGACAGATGAGAAATTGCTACAAAAAACTTCTTTACAGCAGCATCTGTGAACTTCAATAAATTACTAGCTCATTTTACAAAATGTACAGTTTCTTGTATCTGATGAGATGAAATGCTCTTTTGGCTAAGCTCAATCCGGCCAATAAAATTTCAGACTTGTGTTTTATGTTTTGTCAAGATTTCAAGATATGTTTTGTTTAGTATACCTATAAGCAATTAGTATATAATTTGAATATATTCTTTTTATATTTCATTTTATCTAAATACAATTATACAGAATGAATTCAACTCTAAGAATGAGATTTAGTGGGCAAAGTGCCATGTCATTTCCCTACTTTCAGTTTCTTTTTTCAGGTGAACGCAAGCAATTTTGGTTTGGTAAGTCGAAGAAGGTCGAAATAGGTTAAATATAGATTGAAAATAACTTTTGCCAATTCAAAATGAGTGTTCCCATTTCAAATAAATATTTTGGAGTCGATAACTTGCAAAATGGCTCTTCCTTTTGGGAGATAGTAAACCCCGAAAAGTGCTACCAATTTGAACTCATTGACGTACAACTGTGGCGAAAGTTTATATACAAAAATTGGGCATGGGGATTCTACGCATCTGCCGTCTACCTTGCAGTAATATTCGGATTACAGAGATATATGAAAAACCGAGCTGAGTTTGACCTGCGCACTCCTCTCATTTGGTGGAATTCAGCTCTTGGGGTTTTCTCAATCATGGGGTTTGAAAAAAATTAATGAAAACTTGTAATTTCTTCCAATTATTTCAAAATTCGATTAAAACTCTTGCTTTTGTACATTCATGTACATATTGTTGCCATCCCTAGGTTTGCGCGTACTGCACCTGTCCTTCTGGACTACCTGGTTAGCGAAAAAGGGGTTTATAAAGCGCTGTGTTATCAAGATAAAATACCAGCCCAAGCGGTGTACTGGGCGTAAGTACTTAAGTTTAATCAAGAGCGATTTCAAAATTCCCGTTTGGCACGCATTCAATTTTTCTAAAAAATACGTTTTTAAATTTCTCCTTTAGATTACTACCCTGATTGTTGTGTGGATTACAAGTAAACTGCTTTAGTTACTATTATAGAAAGAATGCACTAAATCCATGAGATCTTTTACTTTTCAGCACCGGATGGAGAGCCGGTCGCATTTTGGTTTATTGTGATGAACTATGGAGTTCACTCTGTAATGTACCCCTACTTTGCTATCAAGGTTAGTGTAAAACTAATAGTTTGACAAGCCAATTTTATTATTTGCATCTGACTCAAAACATAATTATTTGTTCCCAGATGGCTGGAGTAAAAGTTCCTAGGGTGATTGCTAAAGTTATCACGACTGCACAGCTAGTTCAGATGATAGCAGGGTTCCTCCTCAACACTATTCCAATTGGGATGATTGGTTAGACGTCTGGGTGGCGATGTCTCCCTAAAAATAATCAAAATAATACGCTATATATGCTATATAGTTTAACTGTCTGGTTTATTTTTATTTGTGTTTAGTGACCGGCACGTATTGTTTCAGGACGACTCTCAGCATCTATATGTTTATAGCTGCGTACGGCTCCTTTGCAGTCCTTTTTGGAACCCTATTTAAGAATAATGTACTTCGAAAGGGAAGGACAGGAAATCGGGGGAAAAGCGACTGATTATTTTGTAGCTGATTAAATACTAACTACTTTTTAGACGGGAATAATTAAAAATAAAATTATTATGTTAACTTTATTATTCGACGCGTTATCAACTTCGTACTTTATTTGATATAGCGCGCCATAAGTAGTATTTTACTTGACGACGGCGCCATTGATTCTTCTCATTCAAAGTCAAATCAACCCGTGCTTCATCGGTTTCGCCATCAAATCAACCCGTGCTTCATCGGTTTCGCCATTCTCATATATAACCATTTTGGTATCAACAAATTTTACTAACTACCATAAAAATTTGTTCGATTTGAGAAACAATTTTTGCCAAGGTGATAGTTTAAGAGCGCAATGTTACCAATATCCCCCACTGGAAGGCAATTAGAAATCTCCCCTCAATTATTGATAGTACCAGATTTTGCAATGAATTAAAATAAGCAAATATTCTACGCTGTCTGGTTTGATAAAGTTTTATATCGCCACACTACATTATCTAAATTGCTAACGTTACAAATATGCAGACCATTACCTTAGCATAGGTACCTAACATCTGAAACAATTAAAGACCTTCGGCTTAACTTCTTGGCTACAGCCGAGCATGGCAACAATTCATGATGCTATTTTAATGGTGTACCATGTGGATTTGTTTAACAAGCAAATTTGCTTCTCTCCAGCCTGAAAAAATATCCACTTAAAATTTTTTGGGCGATTTAAAAATTTCACACCTATAGCGTCATTTTCTGAACTTCCAGACGAATCAAGAGAATCTGAAAAACTCATATTGAAAACGAGTCATATTATATAACCAAATGTAGTCTAGTTTACTTGTCGACCTTCAATAAAATGGTTTATGTCTAGCGGACAGATGAGAAATATCAACAAAAAATCCTTTGCGGAAGCTCATGTGAACTTTATTAAAATTAGCCTCTCATTTTCGTTGAATGTAATTACTCGACTGGATTATTTGTGTTAGCAAAATCATTTAGCTTAACAGTCAAGATGTTAATCGAGCTATAGCTATTCAGTATTCAGGCATACTTTAATTCAGAAACACTCCGGAATAAACTCGCTTTGGAACTTCCAAACGCTCGGACTCCGAAATTAGGCGCTTATCTACAATTTGTATCCATTCTCTGCGTGATTTTATAGTTTAACTAAATACATATACAGAATGTACTTGATACCTAGGTATTAGGTAGTTAAAAAGGGATTTAGTAAGTATTCAGAGGGCGAAGTGATTAGGTAATTCCTTCCAGTTTCTTTCATCTAAGAGGCGCGCAAACTACACGGTTTCGGCACGGTTTTCCTATTAAAAAATGAGTGCTCTAATTTCAAATAAACTTTTTAAAGTCACCAACTCGCAAAATGACTCCTCTTTTTGGGAGTTAGTCAACCCAGAAGAAAGTTACCAGTTTGAGCTCATTGACGTGCCATGGTGGCGAAAGTTTTCGCAAGAAAATTGGGCATGGGCATTCTACGCAGCTGCTGCTTACCTTGCAGCCATATTTGGACTAGAAAAGTGGATGAAGAACCGACAAGAGTTTTCCCTGCGTACTCCTCTACTAATTTGGAATTCTTTGCTGGGAATGTTTTCAATATTAGGTTTATCTATTTTAGTTCTCAAAAGAATTTGATGTGATCTTTAATCCTCAGTCGAATAAATCTTTTAACAAAAGCAATCATCAACTTTCTCAACAGGTTTTGTACGCACCGCGCCTGTGCTTCTGGACTATCTGGTCAACGAAAAAGGAGTTTATAGGACACTGTGCTACCGAGACAAAATACCAGCCCATGTGGCTTACTGGGGGTAAATATCAAGAATTAAGTGGTCGTTTAGTGTGCATTTATGATTTAAGTCTTAAAAATGATTTTCTTGGTGTTATTGCAGAATAATGTTCGCTGTATCCAAATACGTTGAATTAGGCGACAGCATTTTCATTGTCCTCCGAAAACGAAAGCTGCAGTTTATCCAGTGCTACCATCACATCGTCAGTGTGACTGCTATATGGATTACAGGTAAACCGCACGACCATTAAGCTTCCTTCCACATAGAGAATCCATTAATTGCAAGCTAAATAGCTGGACATCTTTATAGCACCAGATGCAGAGCCGGTCGCATTTTGCTTCATCGTCATGAACTATGGAGTACACTCTGTAATGTACACCTATTTTGCTCTTACTGTAAGCATAGGAAGACTGAAAATTATTAAAAAGCAATTTTATCATATAAGGTCGGGCTAAACTAATTATACTTTCAGACGGCTGGAGTGAAAGTTCCTAGGGTGATTGCTAAAGCTATCACAACCGCAGAGCTAGCTGAGATGATAATCGCGTTCCTTCTGAACGCTGTCACAATTGGAATATTTGGTTAGATGGTGGCTCTTCCTACTAGTCCTATTCCTAGTCCTAGTACAAGTCGTTTTTTCCAATTAACTTTGTAACTAAACTGGTTCCTAAATTAATTTATTTTTATTTAGCTACTGGTACGCATTGCTGCAGAACGTCTCTTAGCATCGGTACATTTTCAGCGGCGTACGGGTCGTTTGCAGTCCTCTTTGGAAAACTGTTTAACGATAATGTACTTCAAACGCGAGAAACAGAAAAAGGGGAAAAGGACGAGAAAATATTCCCGCCACAATTATAAAACTTCCAAACGTGCCTTACTTGATATTAAAGTTTCGATGGTAAAAATAAAATTATTTGGTTCAATCAATTGTTCGCTACGTCAATTTTTTCGCTTTTTCACTGGCATTGCGCGTCATAATAACCCCCCGAAGCTTCCCAAGCAATTGTCTGCTACCTGGTTGGGCATACAATGCTGTAGATAACTATTTGATATGGCCTTGTGACATGTGTAGTAAATGAACCGGGGTCAAGCTTATACTTTTTGTAGGTGATTATAAGACGCATGTAATGTACCATTTATTTTGTCTGCCAATTTTTTAGGTCTGGAGTATTTAGTATTTCCCAAGATTGCGTGATTTCGCACTGGGCAGAAAAGGTTTCGTCGGAATTAATTTATCCAAAAAAATTTCCCTTTCCTTCTTTGACTAATTAAACAAGAGTATTTAACAAGTCACTTTTTTGTAATTTTCTCCACTGGGGAATTTTTCGTGTCACAGAAGCTTCATTTTGCGCACTTATTACGTGGTGGTGGTATATAGGTGCTAACTGCTAAAAAGCGTGGGAAAAGATCATTGCTCAATCTTCATATTTGCATTAACCACATCCTCCTTCATAATCTGAAGAATGTGAATTGAAACTTTTGAAGGTTTTTAAAAAGTTTTTTGCCTCGCGTTGGGATATTCCCCAATACCCAAAAATGCTCAAATCATTATCTCGCCAATTTGTTTGAAAAAAATATTTCTCCAGTATGTATATTAGTCCAGATTAGAAATATAAATTCTTTAACTTTATTTTTGTCTTCACTTATTTTATGAGACTGCCAAGAAATGCTTTTGATGGCATTATCCGACTCACAC
>JAHZND010003205.1:0-29846 GCA_027744115.1 Acrocyrtus sp. NNG-2020 | reverse complement strand
CAAATTTTTTACTATTCTGTGTTTTACTCCGATGAGGACCTAACGGTCGAAACGTCAGTAAAAGAGTTTTATAAAAATTTAAATCTCGTGATACCTTATTAATCATCAAACTTTACTCAAAATATTTTTTTGTTTAGTGAAAGTCTAGCGGATGTACAAATATGTGGGCAAGTTTTGCTCAATTTACTTATAAAATCTAATTTTGACGATAAATTACACTTACAGGATCTAGCGCTTTTATCTTTGGGTAAGGGGCTCGAATTTTTAACCCACTCCTTCAAATATAGTGAAAAATCTACTTTCACCAACCGTATTTCAACGGTACTACCTGAGTTCTGCCGAAGTAGGGCATACTTGAGCTTGACGTCTCATTTAGTGTAAGTAAAGAATGAAACAACTGACAAATAAAAAACATACTTTTAAAAATTAACAAGGAGCTGTTTTATATTTTAGGTCGCATTCAGTTATCCTTGAGTCCTCTCCTAGAAAATCAAGATATCCTTTAAATTTTGCTTGCATTAATGGGGTAGGATGGGATGGAGAACTAAATCCAATCATGCGGTCCAATTCGCCTTTCCATTTTTTGAATTACTACATATCATTTTGCAGATCGGTAGCTGATGTTGCGTTTGATATTGTGTTTAACGATAATATTGAAAAGTACTTAGTGGAACTTCAGCGCAGTACTTCTACCCACAATGAGGGCGTCGACTATTTCATTCGGTTTGAACTTTCGTCGTTATCAGAGCTTCTTAGCACGTTACCTCTGGAATTTACTTCTAGATTTCCTACCGCGTACAGGGGATTAGCTCAAGTACCCTTTTGTTGTTGTACCTTATTCCGAAAATTTCTAAAAATTGCACTGGAATCGTGCTGCAAACCCACCGATTTGAATGCTGTATACCAGTTCTATCTATCCTACTTTTCCCTTGATGATGAAACTTTGGAATCGAGAAAGGAATCATCAGAGCAGAAAATAACAAAAGTTAGGTTCGATGATGGTGGGCATCCTGGAGATGATAAAATGGAAGAAGAAACAATACTATTTACAAAGTGGTCCCAGACCAGAGCAGAAGACCACTGGATGTTTCACCCATTGGAAAATTTGTACAAGAGGGCTGTGGGAACACCAGGCTATGTGAGGGATAATCTGCAAATTTTGGAACAGGAAGCAAGGGGATGTTTATCGTTTATTCAGAACTGCCTCCGCCATTACAGCAGTTCCATCATACAGACAAATCAAGACTTCGTGACGGTTTACTGTAGAGTGTGCCGCGTGTTTATGCTGGGTAACTCTTTTAGTAATACGCTAAAAAGCTGTAAAGACTTTTCGTTTAGTACCTACATAAATTCATATGCTCATTTCCAATAATTTATTACAATAGGTTCTCCAGGAGTTTACATCGATGAAGTTACTAATCCAGTACTTCAGGACATTTTACAAAAGTTTCTAAATACGAAAATACTCAACTGCATAGATGGAAAATCGGTGTTTTCCAAACACAAGCCATCAAAGAGTGCAGCTGTCTCCTTTTATGATTTGTAGGCTAAATGATTTTTGTTAAATTAAATACGGACTGCATGCAGGGGTATCTTGTCTTTGTTTTTTAATATCTTGATTATTATCAATTTTAGCTATAGTGAGCTGGTCAATGAGTACTTTGATAATTCCTACTACAACGAGACCTTTATGACATATTTGCTGCTTCCATTACGTCCAAGCGAGGATAATAGAGTGAAGACTTGTTTTTGGAGTCACCAATACCTTAACTGCATTAGATTACCCACCAATAAGGTAAATGACTCATCATTTATGTATATGATATATGATAAATTGTGATAACATAGAAATAGTGTTTAAAGTGTTTGTTACATGAACTTATATTATTAATACATAGGTCCCAATTCCTGTGGAATATTTTACTCGAACCCGGGAAAGTGACCCAAGGATGCTTTCATTATTTACGAGTATCATCAAGAGGAAAGTTATTACAAAGGAAAAAAATGCATTTCTTTATAACATTGCGTCCACACACCTACTAAATTCAGCTGAGTTTATGACAGAAGAAATTCGGAAGGATTTTAGTTCAGTATTAAATCTGTAAATTTTCTGAACGAAAGTACTAATTAAAACGTGGTTTTTCAAGAAGTTGCGCAATAATGCTTTTTGGTTTTACAAGTAGTTAAAACATTTAATTCCTTTTTCATTTTAAATAATGTGGATACATTTGATTTTATCTGTAGAGGAAATCTCTCTAGTTAATAAAATTACTTAGAACTCAAACGAAGGGAATTTGTCGACGCCATGCTAACAACCAGATGGATCTCCCCGGCCGGAAAGGCCAAATGCAGCACGGACATTTCCATAAAAACGAAATCTTTTTGCTGGGCCTGAATGCTGTTTGCCACCGCACTCAAGTCCTCCGTTAATAACCTTAGTAGAAGCTCCAAATCTACCTTGTTGAACACCGGCAGCATTATGTACCTTCTTGCCCCAGAACCAGAGTGCAGTTTGCCAAGCAATGTCCTCATTATTTGCCACTTGGTCAGGATCACGAACCAAACGGTTGTCTCTAAAGATGTCGTTTGAAGCCTCCCGATAATTGTAACACCATGACAGTTGGATATATCCTCTGCCATAATAAAATTTTCCTGGAGCGTCACAGCCAGGAGTGCGGTAAGACCCGGGGCAGCTCGTCTGCTGACACGCGTACTCCTTTTTTGCACGAAGTCCGTCAGACTCGTGGAGGAATTGAGCAAGTGCCATGGCCGCTTCTTGTTTACTCGAAATTTTGCCGAGTGTTCGGAGATATTTGCTAAAGCTGTTGTACTGTTGTCTAGATGGTGATGGGTATTGGTTACTGGTAACTGCTCGACGAAATTGATCGAATGTCACTAAATTCCCTATGTAGATGATATGACCAATTAGTTAGTATAGTATGAATTTACAAAGGCAAACGATTAATGTTTAAATAAAAACTCTGTAACTCCTTTCACATACCTCTGCCGCCACTTCCTCCTCCACCCCCACCACGTTCGCAGCAATTGTACCGGGATCCAGCAACTCCCCGATTATCTCTGCATGACTGCTTACCCCTCTCTACGCGCCCATATTGTCCACAACCTTTAACAGCCCAGTTATTAGGCTGGCAACCTGTCCACCAACAAGCCGTTACCCAGGATGGTCCCACAACCAGCCCTAAAACTAATATGATGATGGTAGAATTTGTCATTTCTCTAACTTCAATGGTGTTTGATCGAATCCGTTGAACTTGACAATCCAATCTGATCCAAAACCAACTAACGCGCTCTTTTTATATGGTTGATTTTTCACCGGTTTACGTCTAATTTGTGGCATTTTTTCTTCATTTCTCTAATGTCTACTGAGAAAAGTTACATAAGCCTCTTACCAAGTAATAGACAACTGAAACTGATAACAATTTGTTCAACCACGAAAGCAAATTATAATTCTAAATCATGATAGTATGTATTATGTATCTACCTATCCAGCTTCTTTTCCAGAGGGCTGAATAGCGAATACTATTCAATGGTGTTTGCTAAAATTGGTCAGCTAGCTTAGTTATTTGCGTTATCTGTACATTTATTGCGGTTTTCGCTACAGAGAGAGCTTTCAGTTTCAGCAGCACCAACAAAGTGGTTTATAAGTGTGAGACTGTCAGGCATGTGCAAACCAAGTAAAGCTCAAGTCGGTATGATATCTCATTTTAGCATGCTGACGGACATTTGTAATTGGAATTTGCAATGAGCCGAGCCGAAGCCAAATAATTAATGGTGTGGTGATACATTATTTATGGCACTTCATTGTTATATAAAATTGAGTACGACATGACAAACCTAATGATATTCGGCAAAAATGCTAATTAATTAATTTAAAAAGAATCGGATCTGGTAGCTTCTAGCTGGTTTTCCTCATTCCGTTGGTTTATTTGCTCATCCTGTTCTCGTAAATAAAAGTATTTTTTAAATATAAATGGCACAATGATAGTAATTTTATTCGCATTTTTGTATGTCGCCGTTAAATATATGTAGCTGTATGTAGTTTTAAAAAAGTTCAATTTTATTATAATTATGCCAATACAATGACATTAAAGATTATAAGAGGCCTTCATATCAAGTCTGAATTGAGCGTAATCTCCAGTTCAGAATGAATTTCAGAAAATCGTGGACGTTGCTCTGGGTCATATTGCCAGCACCTTGTCATTAATTGATAAATAACATCCGGAGTTCTGTCTGGTGCTGGCATACGATATCCAGACTCCACCATCTCCCTGGCTTTAGTATTCGACAGTCCCTGATACGGCGTTTGGCCTCTGGAGAAGATTTCGAACATAAGAATTCCGTATGACCAAACATCACTTAATGATGTGTACTTTCCATAATTTAGAGCCTCCGGAGCAGTCCACTTTATCGGGATTTGTTTGAGTCCGTCGCTGACTGTGTACTCTTGCTCTTCCCTGGACATTCCAAAATCGGAGATTTTTACTGAATTTTTCTCGTCAAGGAGGCAATTCCTGGCGGCAAGATCACGATGAATGCAATGCTTCTCCTCCAAATACTTCATCCCCGCAGCGGCGTCCACACACATTTTCGTTAATTGGCGGATCGCGAGCATAACGCCTTTATTCTTTAGATGGGTAAGTAGGGATCCACCTAAGAAATTCATCTTTTAAAAACCTAGCCCTGCATGACTAATTTTATATTTCATCTAGGTACCTCGCAGTAATTATAGTTTACCTGGCACCAACTCCATTACTATCATTATTGGCTGTTTCTGAACACATATTCCAACAAAGCTGACGATATTCGCGTGACAATACTGTTTCAGTATACGACCTTCCTGAAGAAATTTCTTTTTCTGCTCATCCGGAAGATTCACTTTGCATGTTTTTACTGCGACCAGGGAACCGTTCAGAGAGGCTTTGTAGACATCCCCGAAATTACCCTAAGTTAATGCATTATGGTAATGTTTATGTTCTTAAAAATACTGGTTGAAAACTGATAAGTATCGATTTCAAAAAAGCGTATATCATACCCGGCCAATTTTTTCGATGAGTCGCACATCATCGTTATTCAGTTCCCAGTTTTCTCGCTTAACCGGTCTCTTTATCACAGCACCGGATCTACTCGTGATGGGAGATTTTGTATGTACATAATCATCCATTAACTCCTTTACAGTTGGAAATATGGGTCCTTCAAAGCGAAATTGACCCTGTGGCATTAAAGTGAGGTGAAAACATTTTAATTTAGTCTTATCTCCGCATCAAAAAAGAGTAAAATCTGGCAACCCACATCAGGAGTTGTCTGAACAATAAAATGCTTTGGTCCATTCCAATATACAGAGAGCACAATCTGTCTTTCGTCGTTTTTCATAGTTTCTCGAACTAAAAAGTCACCATCCCTAAAAAACAAAGCAGGAAACTCAGCTTTCTTGTGTTTTAGATTTCCGGTTCCTTAAACATTCTCTCTTTTAAAAGAAAATTGCAAGAATGGCTTATTACGTTCTGAGAAGCCGAACAACGTCTTCTCGAGGCAGCACCCCATGAAACCAGTCCTCATCTAGCAATGCATTCATATTCCTATCAATAGTTGATATTGATATCGTATCTGCTTGGTCTCCCGCAACCGAATTCGAGCTGTGAATGACGATCGAAGAGGATTCATCGAATGATACAGACTTCTTCGTTTTGCTTCTGAAGAATGTTGCCAATCTGCTAGCTCCTTTCTTTACCGACTGTTCACTTAGCAAGGAAATTGTTTCGTCTAGATGCGATTGGGATACTTGCGAGGATGTATCGCTTATCTTCAGTTTGAACAGATTGTCAACGTGATTTTTCAACGACCGCAGTCTGTCTGTTTCACACTTTACCATACAAAGCTCCGCACCTTTCATGTCAGCGAGTAAGGACGGCTTCATTTTGGAAATGTGATCAGCTCTGTCCTTCTGGCTTGTCTCGCTATTCTTCAGCCGTTTTTCAATGTCACTCTGGCGGTTCCGCAGGGCGTCTACTGTTGACGAGTCTACGATTATCGCGGGCTGGGTGAAGGGTTGATTCGAACAAACGGCAGGCTCAAATTTAAAGTTGGTTGGCTCTAAGGGCATCGTTCTGAAATATGACAATAAACGAAGACTTCGATTAACCAAACAGAGCTTCTCTAGACCATCCATATAAAAAGTCATTCGTTTGGCGACTATCATACTTGTGTTTTATGATAAGCTCCTGATACTCCTTAGGGAACTCAAACTCCTGCAACTTCCCCTGAATGGAAGTGAGAGGAGGTGAGTTGGACCAGATCTGGTCTAGAATGTCCTTCCATTTCTTGATTCCCTTCTCGCACCAGTTCTGCTGCATCTGGAGCAGTCCAGGAAGAAGAATTGTCCTCAAGTCCCTGTCATACTCTGTCGCTTCCTGGATGTGGAGAAGATAGTCAGCATGGGATATGTTGAGACGCTTCCTGGCTCTATAAAATTTCTCCCGAGTTTCATCAGATTTTCTTCCAGGTCTTAGGCCCAATCCTGAACATAATTTCAAAACCAGAATAAATTTAAAAATAAATATTTTCAAAAGTCACTTCCACGAATCGCTTAAAGAAAGTATTTGTAGTATAAAAAGAAGGATAATAACTTTTGACAGTCATGGTCATGGTCATCTTTATGAGGATGATTCATGGCCAAGCTAATAGCAAGAAAAAGGCTCAACGAACATGCGTCAGCTACATGTTTACAAACTACAAAGTACACGATCACTAATCAGAAGTATAAAAATGCAAATTGAGTGGTCATTGTTGGAGGACAGCTAGTTGGACGAATGCAAAATGAAGCTGTTGTGGTGATCGTTGTACGAATTATAGACGTGATGCACGTGAACCCTCTCATTACCAATTCTTCGCCTTTTGCTATTTTCAGCATTTTCGCTTATGCTAAAATTGAAATGGATAAAAAAGGTGACCGTATAAACAATATGCCTTTCCAAAACCAAACGCATAAGATTATCATCTTATCTACCTGTATAGCACATAAAACCCATCATTTTTCATCCTCATCTTTATGAAGTGGTTAGATTGGTAGGGTGTGTTACTTGGAATATGTATACACCTGCCTTCGGGGCATTGTGAGAATCTTCATCTTAAAATGAAGAGTTTCTTACCTAAGTGGATTTCATTTTCATCAAAACTAATGTCTCGTAGCTTGGGAATGTTCTGCCATCCTATTTATTTGCAAAAAGGGGATGTTACCGAAATTGGACAAGTGACAGAATAAATGATTGTACAATCTAGCTATTTTGCAAAATGCGACTGCAAACGCAAAGCAGCATAACCAATCGGGTCTCCTCTATGCGATCCTCTGTCTACCTGAAACAGTTCATTGCAGGTGTGCTAACAATGCAATCACCTTTATTATTAGGTAGGGTGTAGATGATGAATGCTTTGCTTGTAGGGCTTGCGAAAATTTATTTTTTTAGATGACTCATCTCTTCTACCTCTTAGACGCGACGGGATTTGCTTGACATTGATACGAATCGAATACACCTGCAAAATTGCAGTAGTCGACGCATTATTGAATTGCTTGACGAAATACCTTCCACGAAAATGTGCGCAGTAGCAACAGACTGTCTAGGTCTAAAGAGGAAGTAGCTTGAACAAACCATTAAAATTACTAATTAAACGGTTTGTTAGAGTCATCACATCGTATCGCTGCGACAAGAAGTCAACTCAGCACAACGTCATCATCGCAGCTTTAATAACTTCCATTACCACGTCAAACTCGTCATAGGAAAGCGTGAACGGTGAACGTGAGTAATACCTGTCCCCTTTCAAAGTAATCGACAATGAAAACAATTTTTTCGCTGGTGTCTGATGATGCGGTTACTTTTAGTTAGTTAAAGGTATTGTGTTAGAGAAGGACACGGACTTTTTGCATTCCAAAGGAGATAATCCGACAACAAAGATGCAAAGAAAAAATCTTTACAAACCGGTTTCAAGATATTTTTGAGGAAGGACTCAACAGCTGCCATATGAATTTCTCCGGCTATTTTGCAAACTTTGTGATAATGATTAATGCGCTTTTCGATTTCATACTGGGAGGAAGAGCTGCAAATCAAAACTATTGCTTTTTCTAAGCCATGACCACAGAATTATCGTTTTTGCATACACTTTCTGCAATTTAATTGAGCTATTGAGCTCCGGCTCTTGCTGAGAGCACAGGTGGGAGAGGTAAAGTTTGCTCACAGATTCGCAGCTTCTTTTACTTTGTTTGCCGAATCAGTTCCTAAAAATAAATGTGCAAAATTGCTGCATGCATGAGGCCGTGAGGTTACTATTTGCATTTTGCATGCATATAACGAGCTTAATCCTGTCATTTAGATGCCCATCCTAAAACATAATTTTGTAGAAAAAAATGTAATAAAAAGTAATATGCTAATGTTAAGAAATTACTTGAGAAGTTACTGACCTTTCGGATTCCCTTTGGCGCAATGCTCCTCATACTTTGTCCGGGATGACTCGTAGGAGTTATGGCACTTCAGATAAGCTTCATGAAACTTGTGGACGCTTTCCTTGTACTGCGAAGTAAAAGAGAATATCTCTATTTCTGTTCTTTTTTGTATTTTAGATGCATGTTCTTGGATTTTTATAGACTTTTATTCTTTTTACCTGTTCTAACTTCCCCTTAATTCTATCATACTCTTCTCTGGACAGTTTTAAAAGACTTTTTTTCTCCTGAATCAGCTCTGTCAACTGGACAACTGTGGTTGACTGAAGAAACTCTGAATTTTCTTTGACGGTTGTAGCAGCAGACTGAACTTCTTCCAGAATATGAAGGCACACCTTTGTCACAACACTGTCCGTAGTTGATTCTGAAGTGTGAGAGCTATCCGTCAAATTTTTCATTGCGGAAGTAGATGCATTTCCGAGTGCGACGGAATACTCCTTCCCAGCCTTTATTTGTGAGTGAAGGAATTTTTTAAGATTTTCCAAGAGTCGAATTTCACTCTCTAACCTGGACAAAATTCCTTTTTGGCCATGCTCGGACTGCAAATGCTGGGGAAAGCTGAGCACGACTGGGGGTGAACTGGTATTGTTCGTGGTTGAATTTGGATTTGGAAATGAAATATTGTTTAAAGACATGGTCATGCACTTCTAGTTTTCAGATCTTGATAGTTGATGGCACTTTTCATAAAAATTAACTAGCTAAATTGCTTGACATTAGCTTGTCGCAAGTCCCATCCTCCAAATTTGCATAAGTATACTACTTCTATTAAACTAGATAGCTTTTAAGAACGAGATAAATATTTATGTTTATACACTTTTTTGCTGTATCGCTGACTCATAAATCGTCGAGTTCGAAATTGTTGCGCTGATGTGAGTCATGTAAAAACATGCCGATTTTATAAATTACACAAAGAAATTATAGTGTGCAAAACACTAATCCTTATAGCTTTAATTGCTAATTTTAACTTTATACACGTTAAACATGCTTTCATAAATACAATTTTCATGTATGATGTATGAGCGTATCAAATTATCGCTAGTAATTGCTTTGAAGAATGATAATTGCAACAGAAAATTGCAAAACTCATGTACAAAATAATGCTAACACTATAAATCAAAATTATCAAGTAAATATCTAATTCCGATCCCTACTGCGTCAGAGAGTTAATACAAAATTTTTGCAAGGTCGTTCCTTCCTTGTGTACTTACGTTGCAAAAATGAAAAAAAAACATTTGCGAAATTATAGAAAAAGACAATTTACTTGAATATTTATCAAGTTCAGCGCGCGAATGTTCTTTAAAACGCAGCAATACAGATATGTGTAAGTAAAACTCACGCTACGTTTAACAGCAAAACTTCACTGTTACATTTAGTTTCAGCGGTACCCTGAGGAATTCGCAAATTTCTCAAACCAGCACCTTTTTATGCAAAAAAATGATTTATTGCACTAGAAATGCGTATACAAATTTTAAAGTTCTATTCGAAATAAGAACTTCTTGCGATGAATAATTAGCACAAATCCAAAAAAATTTGCAGTCAGTCAATAGTCGGCATCACTGCCACATCCACAGGAGGCTTAGCGATGCTACTGTGGGTGTTGGACCGATTTCCGGATTATCCCGGAATAGCTTCTCTGCTTATGTCTACGCTTGCAGGAGACATAACCAATTTTACTCCAATTTCTATTTTGCACGTAGAACGTTCCAACAGGCACAAAAAGTTTTCTTGTGGTATGTAAAAACTTGAATGAAAATTTTCGCTTTCCAGTCTCAGTCTCGCACAAATTATAAATGGTGAAGTAGATAGTCTCATTTGAACGGTTCAGTGGTGACGCTCAGGCTGATTATCTTTCGCATATTTTTTCCTCTTAACAATTTTTGGCACAAGCCAAAAGACCAAACTGAGGGTATGTTGCAGGAGTCAAAAATCAGAAAGTAAAATCTCTGACGATGAGTCTACTCCTCGGAAAGACGCGAATGACACGATTTTACTTAAAAATCGTTTTAGCACTTTTTTACTGCACAAATACACCCTCCCTCCACTCATGTGTCAGTCTGTTTAAAGCTGCAGCAATTGCTTTCAGTGAATGAGTTTTCAGGAAGGAAGTGATTTCGTTCTTGTGCCTTGTAGTCTGCTTTTCTGCATAAAAAAATTTCTTTCGCGTACTAACATAGATAAGCAATAAAAAAGGGATAATGCAATCTGTTCAGATTCGCAGACTTGGCTACACGAGGATAGTGATGATATGTTGATTGGGACGATGGTGCACGTTCAATCTGCAAAAGAAGACTGCTCGCTGAGGAATACCATTTTTCACAAGACGTTTGGCAACTTCTGCTCTCAGGTTATTATCATTATGGAGGATGATGAAGAAAAACAAAGCAGAGTAATGGGGATGCTATACCATATTCGTCGTTAGTAGGTTATGTAAGCAGTGCAGTTCGTCTTGTTTTGGCTGAAGCTACAAATCTACTTGACTGATTGGGATAGTAGCAGAGTTTTTCGAGCATCTTTGTCTTTTTAGCTCTAAAACATTTTTTTGTGAGCGGATAGAATTCTGGAGCTGTAAGACCACACTGTACTCTTGTAGCGCACATATGCCTCAAAGCAAAGCTGTCTCGTTAAAATAGAAAAAAAACACTTGAAAAAAAAATCCATGCTGCGCTGTTCGTATGCTGTTTAGCTAGTTTATGGAAGTTTTCTTATAAAAACATTTTTTTCACTTTCATCTTCATCCCGAGAGTGTGTATTGTATAATAAAGCCTAACATGTGAGTAAAATACGAGAAGCTGTGCATTTTATTCCTGTGAAAATGTTTGCTTTGCTTATCATCACTGTTTTACCCTGCCCAGAAGTGCAATTGCAAAGTGATACGGAGACGTGATGCGGCGATGATTAGATGGGGGTCTTCACTTCTTGCTGGTTGTTTGTTTCATAAGAAAATGGAAGCAAAGGGAAAGATGAAAGAAATTGTTGGATGTGATAGGAATGAGATGCATATCATCACATCGTAAGTAGACTTTAAGACTGTATCTTTTAGCCAAACATTAAAATTCACATCGTGCTACAACAATAAAAACAATAGTAAATATTGACACGTATTGTATATTATTCACATACGAAAAAGGAATTCTACACTGGAAAGTAGGAAAATCCAGACTCTAGCTACTTGCTAGTAATACATGATACAAATTAAAAGGAGTGAGAGGAGAGGACACGACACTGATGTAGAATTGATGAGTGAGTAGGTGTTATGATGAATAAAAGGAAAGAATGACAAAGCTTATTTTTTAGAGAGGAAAACTCATTCTCAATGCTTGCATTGACAAAGTTAGAAGACTGAAAGAGTAGAGGTAAAATCTAAAATCCGATGATGATATCATGATTACTACCATCTCAAATTATAACAATGAAAGGCTTGTGGGGGAACGTGAGATTTAGAGTTATTTTGATTTTAATAGGAACAATGGTTGCAAATACTGTACATGTACTTTAAAATATGAGAATAAAATATCAGAATAAACAATTTATACACAATACTGCGTATAAACATTACAAAAATAGTATTGTTAGAAAATCTGAGAGTCTGTCATGTCGTTGGAATACTTTTTATCGTCATCATGAGGATCTTCAATTACGAGGACGGAATTAGATGAATGCGAAGAGATTTCTGAACTCAGCGCGGTCTCCAATAAGTTCCTTTTCGGATTTGGTTTTCTAAAGGTGCTAAGCGGCTTTGGTTGTAAAAATTGATTCTCCTCTATATCATTCGTTTCAGAAACCACTTCTTGGCTGGATTGGGAACTTTCGTTTGATGAGGAACTTTGACTTCCCTTTGAACTTGGAGATGGGGAAAACTTGTAGTCCCATAGCTTTTTCAATTCTGCATTCAGTCGTGCACGTTTTGGGGATGAAGCATCCTGAGAAAGTTTCATAGGGGATGATTCTAAATCACTTGGTTCTGAGTGATTGTTCTGAATCTGATTCTCGTTTCCGATATCCATCTCCTCCTCCTTCAAGTGAGTTTCATCCCTTTCTTCCGGACAAAGTGTGTCTAAGGATAGTACGTCGCCAAAAATGTTTCGGGATGAGCGGTAGTCCTGGAACTCAAATTCTGTTGTAGTCGAACACTTTAATGCGTCTTGAACCTAAGCAGAAACGAAAATTCATGTTACTATTAGACTATTAGCCAATTTCTCCATTTTCATTCACAGAATCACATCTAAACTATAAATTTACTTTTAGTTTTTGTCTTTTGTGCTTGGAAATTTGGTGTACACGTGAACAATAAGCCTGTTGTTCATTTTTATGGTTTAGTTGTAATATCTCTAAAAATACAATAGACTAATTACCTCCGAAAGCAAACTGTTCTTTGGCAAAACAAGTGGAGTAACTATACGAGGTTTGAGGTAGTCGATGGTCTCAGCAATTTCTTCCAAGGATGAATGCATCGAATAGCAAATCGTCATGTTCTTACCCCTCCATAAAATATGCCCGTCTTGATCACCCCTGGTATACCACATGCTGGAAAATCGTACCGTTATTATTTGTCCATCTTCAACACAGTCCTAATTAGTCAATAAACAAGTTAACCTATATTATATAAATGCATCGACTAACAAAAACTTTTGGTAGAAGGTAGAATTTATTTCTACATTCAAATAATATATACCTACATATATTCTTTCATTACTCAAACCTGTACTTTTAACAGGAGTTATTATCAATGTATGCTTGAATTAATAAGTTATAGCTTACGGTTTAAACAAAACTTACACGACTTTTGCAATAGGTGGAACTGACTATCGTTGTCTAAAGTGACAATTTCAAAAAGCTCTGGGATGTACCTGTAGATTTCTTTTCTTTCCGGTGCGACATGAATTTTCTGCCTAAATGTCTTGTTCAGTTCTAGTAGGACATACTCATGGGCGAACTTGGCTAAGTAAATTCGTAAACGTTTATTATAAAAAATTTAAAAAACGAAGCAAATATTTTGTGTCTGAAACAGATTGATTGTATATATAGTACACAGTACGTAAACTGCAACAATTGACTTGTACCTGAAAATGATAAATGCACAATATGTGTTTTGGAATGTGCTATCCATTTACCAATATGGATAATAGCTTCCTTAAGCACATTTTTCCTATTCGGAAATACATTTGCAGAACGAGAACAAAATGTCGTGTCCACATAAAGATGATCAATTTTCTTTGGGCTCTTGTTCTCATCACGAAGACAAGGCATGCGCTTGAGATCTTCCACCTCCAGTCGAAAGTCTCCAGTGTGCAGAATACGATATTTAGGAGTTTCAAACAGAAACCTATTGTACAAAAAGATTATGTAGCTATGAAAAGTAAAAATGATCAAGAAAACAATACTCTGGAAATTTATATACCCTATATAACTCACATCACTGATCCCGGGCTGTGTCCCGCCGAAAGTAAAGTTACAGTTACATTGAAAGAGCCATTAGCCCTATGAATCTTCAACAAAGTCGGTCTTTCCACGTCGAGGGGAACAATTTTCCTTTTCTCAACAAGCTTCCTTATCTCTTTCGGTCCCCCAAGGTACCTTTCAAAAGAGCCTAACAGTATGGGAGTGATAGGGTGGCAATAAAGTTTTATGCCTGGTTGATTTAGTCTTCTCATAAATTCGGCCGTTTCAAGACCCACTAGATGATCTGATGTAAAAAGACAAATCCATGTAAATTGGCCCATGTAAATGTAAAATGCGGCAATATAATTCTAATTCAGTAAATAAAATGGCAGTAATGTAATAATAAAAACTTAATTCCCAATTTCTTTCAAAATATAGCTTACCAGTATGGGCATGAGAAAGGAAAAACATCGACGAATTCAGGTCATCGCCGAAAAAGTGATCTACACAAATTTCTGGAATTTCCTTCAAGGGACCCGTATTGATATTATTTTCGCCGTAGTGAAACCTAACTAAATTCATCCTGAAGAAACACTTAATTGTACCCTTTATAACAAACTTCAATGTCTCCTCGGTTCTCGGTACATTTACAAATTCATATAACCTTGTATATTACCTTGTAAAAAGAAAAATAAATTACCACTTGCTATAGACTATGGTAAGCTACAAAATGACAAACTGTGGCACAAATTAATACTAGCACTTGGGTTTTATCAAGATTTCTTGGACAAACCAACCATGTGAATTTCAGCTATAAAACTGACAACTCTACTTCGACTCGAATAACAACAAACGTAGTAGTAAGTAAAGTAACCGTGAGCATAAATGAAGCGATCACAGCTGAGAGCCATGTGTATGCATGCGGGAACAGCTCAGCTCTCACGCTGCTGCTGTATAAATAAGCTTTGTATGTATGAGATGAGATGATGCTGTTGACGGGCTCTGAATTGGAGTTGGAGTGTAGAGTCTACGACAATTTTTTCGATTCCATTTTGGTATAGTATAAGGAATAAAAACTTTTTATTACTTATTCTTCACATTTATGTAAAATTAATAAACTTTCTAATATTTTCCAAGTCTATTTAGTGCATTAAAAGTTAATGTTAAATCTAAATCATCTAATTAAAACAACATAACATAATAACAAAAATCGTATTTTTATCTAATGCGTAAAATGCATAATAATGCTAATAGCTAATTAATTAATATCGTTAATTTTCAACTAGCTTAATAAAGTTTGATATATACATACATAGGTATATGATTTATGCTACTACACTTACAATTATTTTCAATTTTATATGCACGTTATATTACTTATA
Organism: Acrocyrtus sp. NNG-2020; assembly: GCA_027744115.1. NCBI lineage: Eukaryota > Metazoa > Arthropoda > Collembola > Entomobryomorpha > Entomobryidae > Acrocyrtus > Acrocyrtus sp. NNG-2020. Next base: position 14,576 of record JAHZND010003205.1, on the reverse strand, counting down.
ATCACATACATTGTTACAGATTACATTACAGACTAACACTGACGGACATTCGCTTGAACCTTAAAAGCCAAGCCTACCCCGATTCAGTATGACATAATAATTTTAGTTTTATAGCATTTATAATGTTCTGAATAACGATAACTGATAATGATAAAATGACTAATTATAAATTCTACTGTATACATATATACGTGCAATTCATTTTCACATCAAATCTAAATCTACTACCCTACCACATTTCGTCAGACATTTTAGTTACAATTAGTGTACAAGTATTCATTCAGTGCAAATCAATTGCTCCATTGTTCGTCTATTACATAAATACGGTCACAAAAATTTTACTCTAATAGTCGATAATAATGTTATTAATGTTTAGCCTAATCATTAATACACAACCATCACTTTACCAAGATGTACCTATATACATTATTACAAGGTGAAATATACTTTCCTTTTAGTAAAATCAAAAGTCTCAAACGTCCAAAGTACCTACGACAAAAATCTTCCCTTCTAATTCAATCTATAATCCTAATGTTATATCCTAAACTAAATTGTATTTTTGAATTCAACTGTTATTACTGAAAAATGACCAAGTAAAATAGTGAAGATTTAAAGATCAGGTTGAAGTTAGGTTTGTAAACCTAAACAGTGCTTACCAAGAACTTACGCAAAAACGATTCAAATTAGCTGTTTCGCTGGATTAGGATTGGATTTCTACTATTTGGATTGAAAAGCATTAATCATGTTAAGCAGTTGAAAATCTAAAACGTAATGATGAACATGATTACGGTAAACATTTTTTACATAACGTCACGACTCCAACTAATTAATTTTATATTTACTAAATTAAGTATTATTACTTCTTACATAAGACGAAAAAATAAAATATGATTCAGGTTTTTTCATCTACATACTGACTTTATATCTTGTACAAGAATGCGTGCAAATATTTCTTTCTCATAGGTAAATTTTTTATTTCCCCTGTCGTCAATATTAAGTCGTTAAACGAGTGGAATTTTTGCGCTACCTTTCATACAAATTAATATTGCGTAAATGTGTGTTGACTGCCCAGAGCTCCATGAATCTGTCCAGAATGAGACTGATGAACTTGCGGAGAATTGATTTGCTGAGTGATTCCTATTAGGGCCATTTCCAACAATTTTATATTAGTAACCAGCTTACTGTTTGGATTTACCGCGATGTATTTTGCCACAGAAGCTTGGAAAACGGGGAGGACTCGTCCTACACTTTGAAGCGTTTTTGGGTCACTCATATCTAATGATCCAATAGCAGCATTGAGATAACTGAAAGGAGAAAACCATGAAACTCATGTAAAAAATGAAATTATACACAATATATCTACAAATCTGAAAACAAATATTCTTAGATGAAATACGTACGCAAGCTTTGTTTCTGTATCCTGATGAATATCTGTAACCATATTTTGAAGAATGGACACGTGAGTTTGGTGGGGTAGTTTCGCTTCGAAAACCTTTGCTGGATTAATGTTTCTACAGAGATGCATGAGAATTCCGATTTCACCGAGATTGCACGCTTGGACAAAAGCGCTTACTATTTCCCCACTTTTTGCCAAGTTCAACAAGCTCCGCTTTAGCTGTTCTGGATCACTCATATTCGGGGAAACACCATATGGATGATGGTGGTCTGATACGGACACGGCTGGTGTGACTGTACGTGGAAGTACAGAGATTTCAAAATATTTCTTCTGCTCTTGGAATGCATGCGTCAGCTCTCTTGAAATCGACTCTTCTAGTTGCCGAACAACACTACCTTGTAGTCTGAAAGTTAATAACAAAAGTTTAAATCTCTCCTCGGTAGTATTATTTTACGAAATTATTGTTTCTTTATAGCCGTTGTTGTCGATGATTTGTGGTTAAAATAAAATTAATTACTAACCCACTGATGACCCGCAACATTTGAGCTTCAACTTCCACTTGGAGAGCACTGCTTAGAGCATCCTGCATATTGTTTACATGTGCACGAAGTAGTTCTGGTGTGTTGTCTTTCCTTCGTTCAATTTCTAATACATCTTGAAGTCCTTTCAAGTCTAAATAGGATTCAGACAATAAAATGCATCGTGATTTTTTCTTAAACGCAGCGATTCATAATTATAAAAATACAAATAATAAACTAAATAAAACAAGAAGCAAATAATATAATCATCCAAAAATATTTTTTTACGCTTGCTCACATTGGCTTGTTCCCACGCTGAACGCTTCATTCACTTGACTAAACATTTCTCTTGCTACACTTTGACATCTTGGATATACCGTATTTGTAAATATCTCGTTAAAAGTTTGCTCAAATATATTCTTTGTTACTGTTTTGAAATTAGCCGAGATTGACTCCCAGATTTTGTCTCGTTGGAATATGTGAGCGATATTTTGCGTCAGTTTTTGTTCAAGTATAGAGGTCAGCTTCTCTACTTGTGCATGAATGTTCATTCGTCCTGGTTCGTAGACTCTTTCCAATGCTAAAACGGTAAACAACAATTAGACACTTTATCATTTTACCTACAATTATGAAATGCTCATCATATAGGGGGTGTATTTTAAAATTCCATATAGTTAAAAAAAACAACTAAAAATTTACCTGAAGGAACAACTAATTCGATTTCTTTCTTCACCATGTTGCCTATGCTCACTGCAAGCAACTCAGCCAAGTTTGGTGGGATGGAATTGTTTGAATTTTGAGTAACCCTGAGTCTTTCCTGTGTCTCTATCTTTTTAAGAGTTTCTTCTAGACGATTCATTCTTGCTTGACTGTCTTTGAAATACGTTTCTACCAACTTTCTCAAAGCATGAGTTTCATCGCTCGGCTTAAGAGCCACATTAAGTCTTCCCATTTCTCTTTTGAGATCCTGCATTTCATTTGCTTGTGCTCCCATCAAGTCAACTAAGCTTGTGACTTTGTCGCACACAAATTCAACCTCAGGGTTTACCAAACTGGATTTCTTTATCATAGATGGTTTTTGAAAATGATTCTCTGGGGTTCCTCCGAGAAGTGAAGCAGTTAAGTTGCCGTTCTCGACTGAATCCATGCTTACAGCAGCATTTAGCAACTCCCCCATCAAAGTATGCTCATTTCGATGAGATACTGAAAATATGATATAATTTTATTTTAAAATGAAATCAACTGTAATGATGATATTAAAGTTAAAGCCAGTTTAGTTTTTCAGTCATTAGACTAGATATAATTTTAATTTTTTCTCACTCAGTTCTGTGTTCTTTGGACTCAAAATTTCCTCCACCTCCCTACTTGGACTGGAACTAGAACTCGCTTTGCTCATATTACCATTTGTGTTTGGATTAATTTCTCTTGGCATCAAAAATTCATCCATTCCTGTTCTAGAATGTCTTGCTGGGGCTGGGCTTGTACTTTTCCTATGACTTGAAGAAGTGCCATGGCCAGATGAGGGAGGCCTTCCGCTTACATTACCTCCGGGAGAAATTCCAATCAGACTGCTCAACTGTTCACTCATTTGTGCAACAGACGCTACCTGCCCAGCTCCAGTATCTACGAGAGGCGACATACTTTTTTTCTTCATTATATTTCCCAGGCTTGTTTGAGTGAGCAGGGTGAGCACTGGTGATGTAATTTCGTTTGGCTGAAACGTATCTGGTAACTTCGAAGTACTTGCGCCTCCTACTGAAGTTGTGGTATCGGCAAGTAAGATATCATCTTCCTCTTCATCATCTGCCAGGGCAGGCTCATCAGTTTCCAGGTCAGTAACTTCTTTGTATGAGACATGCTGCTGGAAAGAAATATGATGGCCGTTTGATCTGCAAAACTGCTGGGGTGGATCAATGGCTATTGTTCCTCGCTGGAGAGATTTTGGTTGAACCATGTTGATATCAAGGTAAACGAGTTCTGCATCTGCCTTGTAATCATCAATGTCTCCCGCAACTACATTTATAATATAATTATAGCAAAATTAATAACTTAGTAATTTAAAATGTTAAATGTTACACAACTTTAAAATTTATTTTACATTACGAAAGTATCTAAGCCAGCTGTGTAATATATGTATACATAAATAAGAGCTTTTACCACAATCTGTAAATCCCTTCGCCCTAATTTCTTGCATTCTCATGGGAGTTGCCTGAGTTAAGTTAAAGCTGAGTACATTAAACGGTAAAGAAAGCTCTCTAATCCAATCTACTCGTGCTGTCTCATCATTATGTTCAAGATGCATCAAATAAATTGCTTTTCTATTAATATCAGCTGCAAGTAAGTAATGGGCTGTAATGTCAATCTCCATTTTCCATTGGCCTGTTTCCAAGAAGTGGATAGTCTGAAGACATTCCCAAGTTTTGCATGTGAACAACTTCATTTCCGTCATGTTTTCAGTGAAGGTTATCATGAACTTCCAATATTGGGATCTAATGGATCATGCCATGCAATGCCAAAATTAACATAATACAATAGAAATATGCAGATTTCATCGAACTATTAGTATTTCAGATTTACAGTGTTTGTTTGAACTTACTCGGAAGTAGGTCTAATACTGTGATTATCTAAAAACATCAACCTATCGATGGGTTTTCCTTGATGAGGCTCCCAGGAATACAAGCATCTAGGTGGATTTCCATCCTTGTCTTGGAAATACATTTGGAAAAATTTAACAGTTCCATCCTTACTTGCCGTTGCAAGAGCAGTGCCATCAGGTGCAAATGAAGCATCAGTCACTGGACCAGAATGAGTGTCGATTGTAATTAAAACGTCTCTAAGATCGTTGACAGTATAGGTGCCCTCTGGATGCTTATTCACCATTTGCGCTAAGTTCCCCGCATATATCTGAAAAGAAAATTTAATTTTAACAAACTGCATTTCAAATTAAAGGAAATTGTGGTTGCTTTTAATACCATGTCATCCTGCAAAACGGCGAATTGATAAGCACAGTCTTTCACACTAGCTACTTCTATTAGCTCATCCGGTACAAATTTGCACCAAATGAAGCGCCTAAAATCAGACTTCCTTGGAGTTCCATCTAACGATACTTTGAAAATTTGATGATAGCTAAAAAATAACAAATCCGAAACAAATATTACACTTTGCACTGAAGTCTTTCCTAAAGTTGGTAGGAGCCATTTTTCGTAAGTCTATATACATATATTTATGTACTTACGTGAGTTGTCTACTCTGAATATCTTGGTGTATTCTGTTAATGTAAAAAGTTCCTAGATCATCAACAAATCCTATGTAAATGTCATCTTCTTTGTGCATAAATTCGGCATCCTTCATATTTCCTTTGTCACATTTCATCAGGCACCTTTCCTGCGTTACTAAGTCCATTATTCTGAGTGCTCCAACGGACTTTGCTAGAAAAGTGAACAATATGCATGGTCATTATAGTCCTTACACAATTAATCTGGGTATACCACAATACAATTTTAACAGCTTAGCCTGAGGAATACCTTGGACTATATAAGCGACATATTTATTTGAAATATGTGTGGCTACCAATCTGCCCGGATTATACTGTGTTTCCCAAGTGTAGTCCACAATGAGTTTAAAACGAAACTTAGAATTGTCGGAAAGTTGACGGTCACTGCTTGAGTTAACGCGAACGACGGAGCTAGATTCTCTCACTAAAAAGCCATCCTGACCATTTGCTTCATCAAAGTAAAGGTTCTCCTCCAAAACTGGCGTTCTAGGCTCATCGGCGGAGTCTTCATCTTGGCTTAATGGAGGGGTTCTCCCAGTTGATCGTCTATTAGAATACGCCATGATTTTCTCCAACGTCAAACTGAAGAACTTGTGGCACCCGTACGAAACTAATAGACTGAGTAATATTGCCAGGCTTCTGCTAGTAAACAAATAAAAAAAGCAAAGTGATATTCACATTGCAAATAATTTTGAGACAGCAAGATTTTGCGCTGTAAAATGTTACCCTACAACAGTTAACCTTAACTTTAAACTTCAAGTAAATTTATCATTCCTGTGACAGGAATTTTGTCCAATGTCCTAGATTGTCGATTTTTTAAACTCTACATACATATGCTACAGAGTTTGCTCAAATAAAATGCACTATATAACAGTCATGGGGATTATTATTATGACTATTTCCTAAACAACAATAAGAATAGAATAGATCAAAATATATACAAACAGAATGGAAAAGCTATAGGAATAGCTAAAATAAGTGAATCACTGTGAATTTATTGTGTGATTTATCATAAAACGTTACACTGGTGACTGGGCCAGTGAGTGATTCTAGTTCTAAATTAGTGATTTCTGTAACTTGTTCTATAACATTATTTTGCTGAACGCATCAGCAGTCCATGTCTCAATACTACTTCATTAGTGTTTACTGTTTACTAAACTTTACTTTCCCAATTTAAGTCTTAGCATCTATTAAAAACTTACCAATTAAAAGTTATTTGAACACTGCAGCGACAGCACTTTCTTCTTGGTCAATGCTTCTTCAGGAAGTCAGATTATCTCGTGGACTCATGACGGCATACAGAAAATCCTTCCTTATTAACCGTAGTAGTTAACTAACTTTTGAATTTGAATCTTTGAAGATAACCTTTAACGGAAATGCCGATTATGGCGAAATGATAAACAGAAATGCAAAATGCCGAACTGTCTGTTCTGTTGTGATGACTATTGTGGAGTTGAGCCCGACGAGGTGCACTTACTTTTACCACTTAATACTGCACTTCAATTTAGTCCTTTTTGTCGAAGAGTCCAGTCCAGCTTTAACCATCACCATCTCCCAAAAGCAAGCAGCAGCGCAGCGTTTGGCTTTGCGTTCCGCTCGGCTCTCATTCCACGCATTTAGCAGGATAGCATTGGGAGGATTGGCAACCTTCCCATTTCAATCCTTCAATGCAGAACCAGAACGGAGAGCGGATGAGCGTAAGCGTAAAGCGTACTCCTTCTCAAAGTCAGCATGCACTACGATTACTGTCACCTATTCTGCCCCATGTTTATTATAAACTTCATGTAAAGGATAGGGCTATTCTGGAAAGCGTAGCGTACAGGGGCATAATGAGGACATACCACTGTAATCGCACAATACCATAGAGCAAAATTAAAGCGGAGAATTGGACTTCTAGTTTTGTTTAGAGGATTGGAGGAAGAAGATGACAAGCAGTTTGTTGTGCAAGCGAGCAAAGGGGTAGAGAAGCCGAGTATAGGGAGCAGAGTGATGACTAAATTAGTTGCCTTTTCAAAGTAAGAAATCAATACTAGCAATAGTGTTAATAAATTTAATAGTTTATAATAATATTATTATTACGATAATTAGTATCTGGTGGTAAAGGTGAAAGGCGACAAATAAGATATTTTGTTTAGTTAGCGTCCGTGAGTGGCGAGTGGGATTTCGTAATTCAGCTGACGAAAGTTGTAAATTTAAATTGTCTCTTGTGTTTACTGAAACAAAGGGTAAGCAGCAATTTAATTTATTTTCACTATTTTCAGTACAGTTTAGTATGTAAAATGTAAATGGCTCTTGATCTTGCCTATGTGTGCTATAATAATAATTTAACTCATTTGATTTTTAATTGTATAGAATAACAGCGTTATAGGAGCTAACAATGACAGGTCACGTGGAACCAGTTATTGTGGAGAAGGTGATTGTTCACCCACTTGTCTTGCTGAGTGTGGTCGACCATTACAATCGCATGGGGAAAATCGGTAGTCATAAGCGAGTTGTTGGAGTACTTCTGGGATCTTGGAGTAGCAAAGGAATTCTGGATGTCTCAAACAGCTTTGCAGGTAGAATTTTATTTTATGCATTTCATAAATTGTAAAAAACTTATTCCAGTATTCCACATTTTACAATTATTGCCCATCCGCTTTGCTGCCCAGTAGTTCAATACTGTCAGTATTGAATAAAGCAAGCAAAAGCGAAGGTATCAATTTCACATCAGTAAAAGTGATACCAGTAACCTATCATTTATTTATTTACCATTAATCTAATCTAATCAATTCAAATTTCATTTTTGTTTGGGTTCTAGTTCCTTTTGATGAAGATGAGAAAGATAAAACGGTCTGGTTTTTGGATCACGACTATCTGGAAAATATGGCTGCTATGTTCAAAAAAGTTAATGGTAAGTTGCAAAAGTACGAGTTCAACCAAGTAATATGTAATCTACAACACAAGTGCACACTAAAAGTAGCTTTACTTCAAATTTAATTTAGCTCGAGAGAAGATTGTGGGATGGTACCATACTGGACCTAAGCTTCACCAGAATGATGTGAAAATCAACGAACTCATTCGGCGTTACTGCTCTTCGTCGGTTCTTGTGATCATTGATGCACAACTAAAAAAGGATTTGGGATTGCCCACAGAGGCCTATAGAGCTGTGGAAGAAGTTCATGAGGTAATACCTAACACCTATCCTAACACCTGTTATTGGCTTGTTGATTACGATAACGAATAACCTATAGTTTGATCATTTTTTGCAACACATAAAATTCGATTATTATTTTTTACAATTTTTAGCTAAAACAGAGGAAAAAGCTGCCTCCAAGTAACTAACCCGGTTCCATTTCGAACTTATTTGTACATTTTAGGGCTAGTTTAAATTGAATAATTTTCAGTTAATCTGTACTACTAATTTAGTAAAATATTTAAACTTAAAATGTTTTCACATAAAAGTTGATGATGTGGAGAAATGAATTAAATTCACAAATAGTGCGAGAAGTCTGCTAAGATATTGATATTCCACAATTGTTGGACATAAGACGCTCTTTTATTGTTTTATTTTACGACATTAATTAGTATGCGAAAAGATCATATACACATAGGTATACACACATCGATAATGAAATACATACAGAGTTTTGCACAATATATACATAAACCGTAGCCAAGTTTGTTCAACGCCTGAATTCCTTCAAGTATTCCCCTCCCTTGCAGCCTCAGGGAGTAATGCTAATGCTTTTAAAGAGAATGTAATATTTCAAATATCAACAATAATGTCTCAGAATAATGCAACAATTTTTATAATTAGGCAATTTCATTAATCCCACGGTTGTCTTTCGCTAACCTAGTAATAAATGCATCTAGCATAATGTACTCTTTTCCGATGTTATAATACAATAATTTGTAATAATGATTTTCTGGATTAACACAAAAATAATTTTAACAAAATGAAAGACTAAAGTACTGTATGTTGCAGCATTAAGTTAAAAGCCGATTCACATTACAAATTTTCCATCATTCCCTTGCAATCAATTACTAATTTTTACGTTGGCAATACCTTGACCAATACATTTGCTAAAACAAAAACTAAGTGCTTTATCATGGAAAATCATATATTGTACAGAACTGAATGATAAGAAGTAACAATATAACACGAAGCTTAAAAAATTGACACAGCTGAGCGAGCAACTATATTTTCAAAATTCTATTGTATCATCATATGCAAATATTTTTACCTAGTGTACAAGATGATTCCCTTTGTGGTTAAAATTAAGTCAGTCATTTTCGTTTTTGAATAATTAAATTAATCAAGTACTGCTGTAGGATTTTTCTAATAGCACTGATTGTGAGGATGGGGAATAACAACTAAAATGCACCTGAAACCTTTTTGTCACAAAAAGGGTCTATAATTAATTTCACATATCTTCAGTTGTATAATAAAAATGAAAAAAATTATTCCAGTGTTTGATTTTTGGACTAGTAAAATAATAAAATTCCTAAACTTTAACTAGACACATAGAGCATTAGTCTACATTATCTGCAGTAGTGTGCATAAAGTTCCTTACAAATATTTTAAGACTTTAGGATCGCTGAGTACATTAAATGTTGGAATTTGTTAAAAGTAAACTAGCGGTGTTTCCTTGTGTGGTGAGGTCATTCCGTTTCGCCCGCCTCCACCTCCTCCATCTCCACTGCCCATCATTACTGCTGTGTGGGTCAACATGTGGGAGTCAGGTTCTGTACGTGCCTCCACTTTAACTTCAACACAATGGTCTGGAGATCTGCTACAAAATTATAAGAAATGCATTTATATAATTTGTTTTATTGAGAATGTAAGCAATAAACGTATAAAGCTTATTCGAATTCTGCTTGATCAATGAAATGTGTAACATACCCCGACACTGGAGTCGAGTCTGCTGTATCCAACGAATTATAATTTGCATTTAAAGTACCCCAATTATGCCTGGTAGGGAAGGATATTCCATCCCCTAAACTGGTAAAGACAGGTATAAACCATTTGCTCTTATCCTCACCAAACACCTCTGCAAAATTGTTGTAAGTGCCCAAATTAAATCCCTTCTTATCTGGACCATGTCTGAACACAGGAGAGCGGAATGATTCCAGGGTGGAACGATTTCTCGTTACAAGATAACAGTGGTAGCCCAACAAGGAACAGAGACTAATTGCAAACATGGCGGCAACGAAGAAAACAAACATTATGTGAAATTTACCAGGGGTAGGACCCTCCATTCCCCTTCGCCAAATTTCGATGAAGAATGGGAAGGAAATTAGAAAAATGACGATGCAGTACAAAAACGCATACGCCAGAAATAGGATAAAAAATTTGTAGTTGTCGAAACAGACACAATTGTTGACCCACGGACTATAAAATCAAAAGCATTGTATAAAGGTTAGTTATTATTATAAAAGTACTAAGTATTTACAATATCTGGATGGATACTTTTATAAAATAAATACAGCAATTTACCAGTGGTGGTCCATCTACAAGAATTACAAAAGAATATGGACGGTGAGACCAAAATTATAATTTAAAGTAGTGGAATAATAGACAATAATACTGGCACTGCTTGCTGTTACTTACTTTGAGGACGCAATAACCGCAGACACTACAGTGATGAGCTCTGTCTGGCTTGATAATATGGCATTTCTCACAGTATCGTATTTGACTGATGTGTGCCCTTGTCTGAACTGGTAACTGTTGTGTTCTCACAAATTCTTCCAAAATCTCAGTGACTTCAGATTCACTCCTGGCACTTTCCACCCGCTCCATAATATCTATTAATTGTTACAAGTTCATTATTTCTTTTCCATTGCATAAGAAACCCCAGAGAAACTAACTATCATTGTTATTATAATCCTATCTTTGAAATGTAACTTGTGTGCTTATAACTAAAAAGTGAAAAACACTTACTTGAAGGAATTCTAAACTTTCTGGGAACTCGGCTAGACGTAGTAAAAATTGTTTGCCAGTACGACCAGAGAAACAGAACTAGAGCCACGTGATAAATGGCTAGTGATATAATCTGTGCCCATAACTTGTCCATCGTGAATAAGCAGAGTTGAATGACGAATGCGTAATATGACCACGAAATCACAACGCATATAAACACGACGGGCAACCACTTAGTGATATTAATACAGGTCTGACATGCTCCTCCACCCCCTCCCCTGCGTTCATCTGAATATGAAGGTGGGGCCATTCTCACCCTGTAAGCAATAGAAAATATATAACAAAAGTTGGCAAACTGAAATCTTAAATTATGCATTATTAGCTTTTTTGTACTTGTAGCATATTACCAAAAAATTAAAAATAATAACCTGTGATAAGTCCAACTCTGGCGTCCAGCGGATCCGCAACAACTTTTCCAAGAACTTGGCCTTCTTTCCCCAGACGCAAACCCGTCCTGATAGTCTTCTTCGTATTCCGTAAAATTACTCATAAAATCAACCGAGATAAGATGGTATTATTGATAAGAAGTGTTGGAGTAAGGAAACAGGAGTTATTTTTCCTGTCCATTGAATCTCCCCTTCTACACAAAATAACTTAATTCCAATTTTGTTTCTTCTAGTGACCAAGTTAAGTTATCCGTAACAACTTTTAGCTTCTTTTCAATGTTCAACGAGTGAGTTCCTAAGCGTATTGTACTTAATCATCAGACTTAATTGTAAAGTTTTACATAATAATAAGAGCTCTTTCTAATTTATGAGATGAGGTATCAGAATCCTAATTACTTATACGACATCAGTTTCCAGTTACAGTTGCCTTTTCCACTACTGTATATATATATGTAGCCTTGTTTCTTGTACCTGCTACTGTAAAAAATTTAACGGGAATGAATTCCTTTTTAAGTGAAAGACATCTTTTTATAAAGAACTTTTTACTATTATTCCAAATTACATTTAGTTGACTAGTCACAGCTCAAAAAAAAATTGTCAGAATCTCAAAATATTTTTTATTCTTTACTTAAATCAGCCCAAACAAAAAGGAATGTTCCACTCATCAGCAGTTAAATCTTCTCTACTTTAAAAGCAGTTTCTCTAGTATTTTCTAATTCTCCATTTTACATACAAAAACAATTTAAAAGGTCATTTCTCTACATTTCAAACAACCACTGAACGAACACCAACAGATCAGAATTTTATAGTTTTAAACAATTTTATGTCCTTTTGTTATTATTCGTCTTTCTACCAAACTTGCAAAACTAAAGCTCTAAAAACTGAGACAAAAATAAGAATGATTAAACATTTTAGATTAAATATTATCTGACTGTGCTACTTTATTACGAAGGCAGATGTGCATTGTTTTCTTTAACACGAGTAGAATTGCTCTAAAAATTGAACCTTCATCAGCGAGAAAAAAACACGGCTCTGCATTCAGCATTCAGCATTTAGCTCTCAGCGACAATAACTCACTCACACGAGAAACCACACACACCTTTCAGCACAGGCATAGGGCTTTTACCTCTGCAAGTATGTTAGTGATGCGATGGGATTGGAGATTTGATAAGTGTCGTTACGACACTGTCGTAAAAAATGGGGTCTGCTTGATAATACATTGAATAGATAAGCTAAAGCATTTTAGCATTACTCCATTCTCCATAAGTATACAACAGCCACACCATGTAAAAAGTCAACTGCAGCAGGTAACTTATGTATTGTATGCGTGTGTCCATGTCGTATACATACAAAAGGTATTTATTTCACTCCTATTCGCTTCAACACAAAAACGCTGCGAAAAAAAAATTGTGGTAATAAGCTAAAGCTGAAATCAAAGCAGAAGAGTTTAGCAGAAGCAGCAGAGCAGCCAGTAGAGAGAAGTATTATTAACACTTTTGTGGGAAAAACGCAAAACGATGAAACGAATGAGAAATATTCAATCTCGTCAAGCTGATAGCGAGTTTGAGGATATTTGAGGTTGTGGTGTACTCGCAATAGTCGCAATCTGTGAGGTTCCCATATCATCTTCTCTGCGTTGTATAGCCAATATGAATAGGGAAGGATGATGTGGAAAATTATAGCAATATAGCCGATGACAACGACGCTACTATTTGTGGTGTGATTTATGCTAAAAAATGATGATTTGTATTTATGTGCCTGGAACTTAAACGAGAATGTGTAACCGGAAGATTGATAAGATACCTATGATATTATTACGAAGGTATGTGTATATCGATGATAGATCGAATTTGAGAAGGGATAAGGGATAAATAAAAGCGTAGTAGAACATTGGAAAAAATTACNAAATGATGATTTGTATTTATGTGCCTGGAACTGAAACGAGAATGTGTAACCGGAAGATTGATAAGATATGATATTATTACGAAGGTATGTGTATATCGATGATAGATCGAATTTGAGAAGGGATAAGGGATAAATAAAAGCGTAGTAGAACATTGGAAAAAATTACATAAGCATACACATCATTTTAATTTTTATTAGCCTTTACTTTTGCACACCTTGCAGTTTATAATGACATTAATATGCCAAATAACCGAAAAAACTGGCATTGACATTACATTTTACCGTAGTCACTTTAGTCACAGTCATTTTTACGGCAAGTGGTTTGCCCGAAAAACTTTCCTATAGTTAGTGTGAAAAAGTACCAAGAGGTCATACAACATGTAAAATACTTACAAGTAGCATGCTATTTACTAAGAAAAACTTATGGCGAGGTAGAAAGTCGTGGTAGATTAGATAAATACTAAAACACCTAGTAGGGACTTTTACTTCTACTTCTGTCTCTGCGCTGTGGCGACGGTGACCTCGATCTGGAGTGAGATGAACGCGTGGAGGAGCTTGAAGACATATCTCGGTCCCGGTGGCGTTTTTCTCTTTCCCTAAGTAATAGTATTGAAATATAGCTTGAATCAATATACATGTTGCAGATTTTATAACGATAATAAATGGATAACTAAAAACACACTGAACCTTCTCCGGTATTTTATCGTTAATTCCCTCAAGCTTTCCTCCCTCTCCATTCTTTCTTGCGTTTGCTTGTCTTGTCGCTGTTTCTCTGCTTCCTTATCGGCCCGAAAAGTTTTCGACAGGGCATTTTGCATTTTTCGGCGTAGTCTCTCCTGCGGTGTGAGTTTAGCCGTTGAGGCTGAAGAAGATCCACTTGCCCCAGCAGAAGAAATTGCACGTAGAGACGATGATGTTTCCTGAAAGACACATTTTTAATCAGTTTACCAAGTTTATGTTTTTGCAAGCGTTCATAATCTAAAGAACACCTCAAATTACAAATTTGAATTTCTACGAAGCTATTGCAATAACACAGGATAGAAGAAAGAAGATACATAAGTTAAGTCTACAAAGTAAGGAGTATAGTATGAAGTGATAAATTATATTGATAAAGGTAAAAGATTAGGGAATATTA
>JAHZND010003204.1:0-13549 GCA_027744115.1 Acrocyrtus sp. NNG-2020 | reverse complement strand
GGATGAAGGATTTAAATTTAACTCTACTTTCGGAACTGATGACCCCTGTAGTTCTGACAGTGACTGGGTACTTGCAAACTATCGTATATTACAATAATTTATAATTTTCTAAATTTATTTTATTGTCAATAGGGTTTAGCCGAGTGTATAGTGTTATTTATACAGCATAACAAAATAAATTCTATTTTCAAAATCGAGCATCTATTTATTATTATGGATTAGGATTATATGTTGATTATATGTAGGAAAATGAAGATCCAAATCTTTTAAATAATCCGGAGTTGCTGTATCAGGAGGCGGCATTGTTGTCCTTACCAAATCGGGAGACTGGAAATGAGTACGCGGAGGTTATGGGTGCCATAAATATAGTCCGAGATATGATGTTGGGAAACAGTAAAATTTTTGTAATGCTCCACTGCTCCAGTATAATAAATTGATAAACTATACTTATTTATTTCAGTTAAATAATTTTACTTGCATACTTTTTTCATTTTGAGCAGGAGTCCCTTAGCACAATGGATGAAGTTCGGGGAACACCTGAAGCGGCATCGGCAGTCGTTACAGGAATCGTTGAGAGTGTTGAAGCGAACAATGTTTATATCGAAAAATATTGCATGGACATGGAGAATGTACTGTAAATGCCATTTGATTTAATATTATGTAATTTTAGTTTTAATTACGTGTTTTTTGTTTCAGCTCGTGTGGAATGAAGAAGCTATGGCAGAAATATTTGGTAAATGAAGGTGTGGATGCAATTTCAGATTGGAAGAATACATTGAACGAATTTTTAGAAAGTTTCTCAAAGATGCGGAAGTATATCCCGGAAGAAACATTTCAGATAAGTCAAGAGGAGGCTGAGAAACGGAGGCGAGAAAATGAGCAGCTGAATCGTTTAGCAAGTTTTATTGACACGTTTAAAGAATTTACGAACGTACTTGAAAAGTTGAAGCTGGAATAAGTAAAATAATAAGATCAACATAACCTGATTCTTCCTTCGCTTGACCGTTTCGTACTCTTCGAAATTAGGAATAGAGTATAGGTAACTATAAAGATTGTTAAAAGTCCTTTTTCGAAAAACCTATTTATTTATGATCGAATTTATATATATATTTTTAATGTGGAATATTTTTAATATAGAGCAAATATGACGTTACGTGTGGGAGAAAGAGAATAAGAAAATATCTTGTATTATCATATGAACTGTGATAATAGCCATATTCTCAAAATCAAAATAGTGGTATTTGTTAATTATTAATAAATTAATATTAAATATTAAAGTAAATTTGTAAACTTACTTACAATTGTATGTAAATTGTTCATTAAATTAAGTTGCTTTTGTATTGTATAAAGTGCTTTCATTCTCAATTCTCATTGTCAAGACTAAACTTTGAAGTGAGTGAACTGATAGGCGATTAAATGTCTAATGTCTTGCATTGTATTACATTACCCTGAAATGTTCCATCGTACCCTCGAATCTCCAAACATCAAATGGAGAGAATTTGTGTTGTTAATTGTGCGAAGCTGTCCTCCAAGTCATCTGAGTACTGCCCATGGGTTAGTCGGAATTGGAGAAGGAAAAAAATGTTCAAGCACTGTATAACTTTAGCTTCTAAAAGCGTGCCCTCTTTCGAAAGGCCGATTCATAGTGTCATTTCAATCCGCTTTAAATCTTTAGTGAGAAATCCTGCGTTTAGTGGAAGCATGGCTAAACAGGAGTCGAAATGCAAAGTTTGTATTTTTAAATTTTATAGAAGGGCATTTCTATCTATAAGAGCGTATCGCAAAATACTGATAATAATTATCAATGCACAGGTTGTGTCACTGGACCACTTGGTTTTAACTGTTGAAGATATACATAAATCTATCATATTTTACACCAGCGCTCTCGGCATGACTGTAGTAACATTTGGAGAAAATCGGAAAGCACTACAATTTGGGAATCAAAAGATAAACTTGCACCAATCTGGTAGGGAATTCAAGCCATATGCGAATAAGCCAACTCCAGGAAGCGCGGATCTTTGTTTTGTTTCAGAACAACCTGTGTCCCATTGGATATCAACATTAGCTGAGCTAGGAATACCAATTGAGGAAGGTCCAGTAAAGAGAACTGGCGCAATTGGTCCAATAACGTCCATTTATGTACGAGACCCTGATAAGAATTTAATTGAAATAGCTAACTATGGAAAATATAGTAATTAAAATATAAGATAATATTATTGGCCACCATGTGTTGCGTTTGTTCGCTATATTAAATGATAATGTACTATAAATTTAATTTTATAATGATAGAGATTGTTTGTTTTATTGTTACCAGTTGCTACTTTCAAATGGAATATTAAGATAAAAACTTAACATTCACTCGTACTCACTAAGTCAACGTTACATCGTATCTTTAGGCAGTAGAAATAAAAATGTATAAAGTATACAAACTTTCGTTTTATAATTTATTTGTGCTAAAGGTAATTCGGTTAACCTACAGCTGACAGCCGTCTTGACTCGGAATCATTTAAATTATTGTCAGTTGGACTAGATTCGAGCTTTTGTGGAGGCTCATGAAACGACCCTGGCATCCTTGCTAAATTCAAAATCTTTCCTCGTTGTTCGATTAGACCGTAGGCGTAATAATTTAACTGCAAAATTAAATGAGTATAATTAGTTTAGTTAAAGCTTACTAATTTATGTACCAACAATAAGACAAACATTTAGCAGTTTTGACAAACGCCAAGAATATCTAAACTAGAATTCTACCCAAGTGTAATGCTAAAACTAATATAGCCCTTAGTGTTGTTTGCTTACCAAAAAGCCAGCTGGTATTGCCACACCTTGAACACGATATAGCGTCTCACTGATATTTTTTGCTTCCTGTAAGGGGTGTAATGCAGTAATTGTGCATCTTCCTAGTAGTCCAGTTGCACTCATCAAGGGTCCTCTGCTAATGTCGACAAAATCTCCGATTCTATATAAACACACACTTTTCCCATCTGCTGAGGTTGCAGCAATTTCAGGGATTTGCTGCCGCTTATACTGATTATCGTCAAACATTTCCAAAGCAAGTTCAGTACTAACTTCTAATCTTTCGAAAAGTAAGTTCTTCAAGGCTAACTTCCGCATTTCTAAGCTGAATACTCTCATTTCGTCCTGTAAGTTTAAATAAAAATTACTACCTACCTATACACCACGACGCGGATAATGCGCGGTGAGCACGATCACGATCTGTGCCAATTGGCAGCTCTTACTAGATATATTTGTTTTTACAACTTACCGAGTTCGGTTTCCAATCCTTTATCTTAAGATCTGCATCGTAAACAAAACTTCCACTGCGAACTAAAATTAAAAATCAAACAGAAAATTTAATTTGCAATGCTTTATACTTTATACTCACACTCTCTTTTTATGTAATACATATGTCTTGTCTACATTCTACATAATTGTCTCACCATTTGCAGGAGGGAAACTATGAAGTTCAACATAAATGTGATCATGTAATGCAGATTCCAAAACTGACCCCAGCATAAATGAACAGCTTCTCCAAAATATTTTGTTCACCTTTAAACAACGTTAGTACATAATGTGGATACTGTAGAATCTCAAATCAATCCCTTGTAAACTATTTTAAAATTCAAATGGACTTAACGCGTTAGAATAGACTTACATGGAACGGGTCTTCATCTTTCATTTTCATATGAAAAAGCCGAAGTTTACACGCCTCCGTGATAGGTCGGTGCATGTCCCATATTTGTCCATTTACTTCAGCAACAACTGTTCGTGCCACATGGATATCCATTAAATCTAATTTACAATAATTCATAAAATTTTAAATTAGAAAAATAGGGTACAGCACTTTATTCCATGTAGTGCAGTTTCAATCTCACAAAAACCGAACGCATTAACCTTAGTACACATTAGTATTTTATATTTTTTATCTATCAAGTTATTATCATTGCTATTGCTCAGTACTATAATTATTACTTTTAAATAATTTGCAGGCTATGTAAAGAAGACTTTCTTACGTCTAGTACAATCATATGGTGTAGAAATCCCTTTGTTCATCATTAACGTAACATTTTCCGGGAGACCAACATACTCCACCTCGATCTTATCTACGCGACCCACGGCTCTCTTCTGATTTTCCTTTTCCTCTGTAAACATTTGAGACCTCTTCATCCTCACACTAGGATTGTTTACAGAAGGTACCGGGTGCTGTAGTATTGATCTGACATTTTCTCTGCATAGGTTTCCGTATAGGTCCTTTCGAAGGGCATCTACCTGGTCTGCTGAAGGACCTTTTTCACTATGCATGTTGAAGAATCCTGCAATGCAAAAGTATCATTTAATAAACAGAGAATAAAATACACACCTTATGTACGTCTAGTCTGAGTTTCGCAGTTGTGTCATGAGCTTAAACGAAAAAACAATACGCGGCGATGCCCAGATTAATACACTTGACCTCAAATGACTTACTTTTTTGAGAATGGTTAGTTAACATAGCGTTGGCATTTCTGCAGCTCCTGAAGAGACCAACAAGGCGCCCCATTTTAGAAGAAAGGATCAACTATAACTTTATAAAAACACAAACCTTTTTTAGAATATTATGTAAGTATAAATCTGATTGCAAAAGCTGCATAGACTGAATTTACTCAAGTTCAATAAATCAGCAGCAGAATTATACCTGTCTAGCTAACTTGGAACGCAAATTTTAGAATAAAACGAGAGTCCCAATTCGCAAAATTACGATCAACCTACTATTACCCACTTGAATATTTAACAAGCTAGTTAATAATTACGCAGTTAATAATCCAAAATGCAGCATTCTAAATTCCAAATTGAATAGTTGATCGTCTTTAGTCAATTCTATCTCTATCCCTCCCAATTCAACTCACTAACTGTGAACGACACATGACATTTGTTTGCCAGTCCAAAATTGAATTGGCTATGTATTCAACTTACCTCTGAGGTTCTGAAATTGAGATATGAAGCAATTAATTAATGTCGATTGCAATTATTATAGGACAACCATCAAAGACAAGAAGCAAAACAAAACATGCACTGATTCACTGATTCTTAATGAAAATCCGGTTGGCGGTTTCACTTCACCAGTCATTGGGGCAACCTGCTCTCCTAATACTCCATGCTAGATAAATGACAATACTAGATTGTCCATAGTCCATACAATCAATAAGCATAAACGCAAAAAATGCTTTTTTGCAAGAAGAACAGAGAAAAGCACAACAAATGGCCACAAATAAGACCCACGACCCACATACACAGCCACGGTCCCAGTCCCCCAGTTTTGTTTACATTCGATTCATAATTTTTTATGCAATATCCTACTACTACTGCTGCTACTCGCTCCGCTGCACGTGATAAGGGGGTGGGCTCTGATTCTGATTTCTGATGACCGAAACTGGACTGGAGTTGGAGTGACTTTCTCTTTATTTACATTTTCAGTTTTCCCTTTTTCAAGTGATTTGACACTTGACTAGTGAGCAGTGACTGTAACTGACTGGAGAAATAGACTGTTATTATTGCTGGATAGCCTGCTGAGTTTTTAGTGATTTTAGGAATGGAAAGATTTCATATTGGAAATTGGAAGTCCAATCTTTAGTCATCATAGCTCTACTGCTTTTGCTTTCTAGACAGCGTTAATTAATTTTTGTTTCATTACCACCAGAACCTGCTGACTGTTTATAATGTGGTAGTGATGAACGAAGAATGAATTGCATACCTAAATTACATGTTAAGCAAACAAACTAATTGCCGCCAAATAAAACCACAACAGCTGTTCGTAATGTAATGTGAACTCACTAAGAGAAATTGTTTTTGTAAGACAAATGTGTAGAGAGTTGTTTGAGAGAGTTAATTGTGGAAGATTTTAGTTTTACATAATGTCGTGGGTGCAAGGGACGAGCGAGAGCGGGGAAAGAAGAAAGGAAGGTGACGATGAAGAGGGAGAAGCAGATGACGAGGATGAAGACTGCGCTGCTACCGCTGCCACCACCAGTGAAAGTAGTGAAGACGATGGGATAATGTTCATTTTTAGTGGAAAGCGGGGAGACTGTGATGACGGGAGTGAAAGCAGTGGCACAGATGCCAGGTTCCAAGAAGAGGCGCAGCCACCAGCTGAATCAGTTGAAGAGGTCTCTCCTGCATCGCCACCCGTTGATACTCAGCAAAGTGGGAGTGGAAATGGAAGTGAACCTGTGCAACCCAGGGAAGACATGAGCTCTCCTAAAGTTGATTGGAAGAGACCTGCGGAAGTTCCCCAGAAGAGGATTTTGGAGTCAAGAGAAATTTACATACTGATGAGCAAAGAATATCGAATATCTAGGAACCGAAGAGCAGAATGGTTCTTCAGTAATGTAAATACATGCCTGGACTATCCTCCCGAACAGGAGGACTACGACTTCAGCAAAGAAAAGGAGGAAACATGTCGAAGAAAAAAAATGAGCGCTACTGATTCCACCAGCAACGGCTCTACTGACTTTGAAGTTGTCTCTATAATTCCGCTGGACCCTCCTTCCGACTGGACATACGAGGAAAGACATTCTTACAGGTGAGATCTGTTTTCAGTTATCAGCTACTTTAGGTCCATTCGTCCATTTTAATTTTAAAGTTTAAACAACTGTCGTATCCTTGTTGGGCAGGTATCACGTAAATCCGGATACTACTATCACCTACTTATCCCGTCGGTACCGTATTGTGTTCTGTCTTGATATTAGCCCATCTGCTGCATCCGTTGTAAGTTTGAATTGAATCCAATTTTTTGTTAAAACTTACTAAAGGCTAAACTGTTCATTTGCTTTCTGACTTTTTGACTGTGTTGTGTATTCATTCATTTTATTTAGGATGTCCAAGCGGGTGGAGTAGTTTTTGACAATACTTTTAAAGCGCTGCAGGCAAGCCTCAACGGTCTTCTACAACCAGTAAGCTAATTCATGGCTCACCATATATACATAAGAGTATTTATAGAGGGGGCTCTAGTTAACTTGTTAGGTAGTGACGTTTCGACTCAATTAAGAACGGGTAGTGTTAACTGCGCATAATACAAATTTTATTTTGTAATTTTTGTATAAAAACGGAAACTTTTTTGTGCAGTATCTAATTCCAGGGAGTCGAAGATCCTTCCGTCCCGAGATATTTCTAACTGTGATTGCTCACACACCGTTCTTTACTTCCAGTCACAGACCAGGTCCTCATACAGGGTCAAGTCCTAGAAAAAGAAACGTGTGCAAGTATTCTCAGGCACATTTTTGATAGGCTCAATTTCATCGAAAACAAAATCGCGAGGCTGGTTAGAAAGCGAGTCCATCAGCTTCATTGTGACTCACAAATTCATTCCTCCGTCTGCTGGGACGAGTCTGACGATTGATACCGATGGTGTAGACGGCGCACTTCCTCCTCCCCTGACCAGTTATAGGGAAAAAGTAGCTCATCGTAGTGGCACCGGTGGTTCATCCCAAGACGAGAACCCTGATGCAATTACTCGCCTAACAAATTCCAAGTACGCTTCCTTTGCCATGAGCCCCGATTTTGGGCTTCTGGACCTACTTAGACAGGCCTTAATTGCGTTAAGTCTTATGCCTGAAAATTCATCCGCTGGTTTGGTGATTCTTACCGATGGTGTGATCAGCGTCCCCGATGGTAGATATCTCGATATTATCCTTTCTCAGCTGCGTTACAATACTGTCAGCTGTTCCTTTATCCAACTCAGCAGTCCCTTCCATCCACATCTCTGCCATGGAGTCATTCCTTACGCGGACCTTATGAAGTTTATTGCATCAGCAACATTCGGCGCCTTTCTCAACGAGGCACCTGAAATTGTAAGCATTTACTTATCACGGTTTTAGTTAGTTTATCTCATTTCGAATCATTTCTCACTTTTATTTAGGTCGAAAAGCCAAACGCGGGTATGAATGTGTACCACAACGCCTTCTTAGCTTGGAGCTTTCACAAAACATTAGAAGTTGAATGGAATCGAAGGGGACCTCCTGCAAAAATAAAACCTGGAGAATGGTCTGTCCGAAATAAATGTTTTTTCTCTGTACGTGACATGCCAATTGTAAAGAAGCAGCAGTATGAAAATATCCTACATGTGGATCACATGAAAGTAATGTCTTGTCGGTTACGAGAAGGATTCACAATTAAGGAGGTGGTGACATCCCCAGAAACAGGGCTTTCTGAAGTAACGCTGATTCTCCCATGGAAATTTCTTATCCATCTCGAGTACAAAATTATGATGAATGGGGATGACTACTTGTACGGAGACCCAGATATGGAGGAACTAGATGAGTCTGGCTATCCGTCTAAGGTGAAGTGTATTGTGAGCTTGGAAGGGCCATACGACTTTCTTCATGACGTCACCTGCCTTGCCAAGAAACCATTTCCTTCTCTTTACCGTCAGCTGATGGTAAACCGATTTTGGGCCACGAGGAAAAATCTCTCCGAGTCGGATAGGCTTCTAGTTCATCTTAACTCTTTTTCAAAGAACCCGGCCTACTACACAATACCCGAAACAGTGCGCAATGGAATGCCACTTTTCTATTGGGGTGCCGCTACGAACACCGCCACACCACAACTTCACTCAAAGTAAGTACATGGTTCATTTTATGGAAAGTAAACTTACGGAGGGTTATAAGGAACTCCAGTAACTTCGGAAGACAAACTATTTACGATTGAAATTAATCTCGGAGAAGAAAGGGCTTGTAGAGTACCACGTGAGACTTTCTGCACATTAGATTGGGTGTGACATGTCCCTTCAGCGTTCCTTTTAATTTTAGATTTTGAACTGAGGTTCACAGTTTGAAGGGTTAAAATGATTCTACTAGTTGAATGATAAGATAAATAATCTACTTACGGCACTCTACCTGTCGTAATAATTATTAATTCAAATATTTAAAAATTATTTTAGTGAGCTCAGCTGTCCCTATCCTTTGCCCAAGTAAGATTTCCGCGGATGAATTCCTATCCTATTCCTTTAAAAAGCAATACTTTGCTTTTGACACGTACTTTTATTTTGCCAGGAATTTGCACTTGCCGAACTCCACAGGTAGATTTAACGTGATTCAGTGCCGACAGGCGGTAATGGCCTTGAACACTTTGCTGCGGAACATGAGCAGTTTTGTACTAGTTGAAAACCAGTCTTATGTGCACCTTATGTACCGCTCGGAGGAGGAAAAAGTGCCACACTCATTTTGTCTTATTCGCGTAACCTCAAAACCTCCGCATGTAGTCCTTCGTTTAGCATTCCTTGTCGGTACTCCTGGTCATTTACGACATCGTACTGTGGCTCACTTTCGAGAGAAGATTACGGCATTAACGTTTCCCCAAAGGGTGAAGGATCCCCCAAACTGGAGAGTAATTGACAATACCCCTGTTCTGACCAAAGCAGCTACCACAGCAAGTCCCCTCGTCAACAAAACTAGCTGGAACGAAATGCCGTGTTGCGCAATCGTCCACAAGCCAGTCGAAAAGATTCTGATAAGATATGATAAGTGCCCTGACGACTTTCGTCATAGGCTTCTCTCCAAAGAGGAAGCTAATTTGTATGTTCCCGAAGGAAAAAGCGCACCCACGAGACCTTCAACATTTGGTTTTCGACCAACGTACCAATCAAACACACCCGTGGGGGGAAGCAGCATCCAAATGCTACCGGAAGTGTTCAATACTATTGCTAGATATCTCCATCATCGTAGGTGGGTCTGGTGGTTTCCGGGAGGTGAGTTGCCTCCGTTGAATGTTAAGTGGGCAAGTGAGATACTCGCAACAGTTACGAAAATGAGGCTCCAGGAAGGTTTTCGGTTTGCCTACTCATCTGCGGGAATCACCAATATGGTTCTAGAGCTCCCTATGAGGAATGAGTCTTCAACGAAGAAAACTGTGACGCCAATGGTAGTCCAATTTCTCGTTTTCCCCCCAATGTCATCACTTCACAGCGAACACGAAACGTTGGATGATGACAGTGTGGATTCTCAAGCGAGCAGCTTATACTTGGTGACGGAGTGCTGGGTGGAGCCGCAATGTGGTAGAGTGACAGGAGACTGCTGTGGCAGTGATATGGAAGATGCTCTAGTACCATGCAAAAATATGCTAGGACTGGACTACAGCGCTATACCAAAATTAGTGAGAAAGTTTTAAATGTTTTTAATTAACCTAGATATATTGGGTATACAGCTTTTGAAATTGCAATGTTTTTTTCATTTAAAGTTATTTGAGACAGATCAGAAGTGCATTCTCTCTCGTCGGCACCTTCGAATATTTGGTCAGGATCTGTGGCCACAAAGACACGCCCTTCCTCGTTCATATTAGGCAGGCGTAAGCGGTATTAATTAAGAAATTAATTTCCTATTTTTGCTATTATCAAAATTAACGAGATTTTCTGTTATTTTTTAGAATGAGTGACAAACCAGTTATGGAGGAAAATGAGACAATTGACGTTATCCCATTTGAGCTCGATCTGAGGCAAATCTTGATGCGGAGTCTTCATGTGGAAGTGCTTGTTTCTTCCTTTATTATCAAAATTAACAAGATTTTCTGTTATTTTTTAGAATGAATGACAAACCAGTTATGGAGGAAAATGAGACAATTGACGTTATCCCATTTGAGCTCGATCTGAGGCAAATCTTGATGCGGAGTCTTCATGTGGAAGTGCTTGTTTCTTCCTTTTTCCAAGGTAGTATCACGATCCTTTTAGCTAATTTCCTTTGCATCTGAGTTATTTTTCGGGTGGCAAAATTAAGCGAAATTATTTTCCTTTTTACTTCGGTAGATTTATCCTTGACATTTCCAACGGAGTGGAATGTGAGCGTGTGCTCATTTTTTGAGAGGGCCAATTCAGTGTTATACCAGCAGTGGTGTGGTAACATTTCTGCCTTTCAGGACAAAGAGGTGTACCTAACAACAGAGCAGCATGAAGTTGCCACTATATCTGTAATACAACGAAAGGGATTCGAAGAGGTTTTGGAAGAGCACGTCACCCTTCCTAAGGAAAAACTTTTCTCTAAGAAGAACCGTAAGTTATTTATGTTGCTTTGCGAGAATAACTTTAAAAAGGGGTGCTGACTACTGCTCACCCTATTTCTATTTCTAAAACACATGCTTATTCATATTCCATGAAATTCATTCCAAAAATTCTCTTCATTATGCATTCGGCAAGAAATAAGGCCAAAAATTTATGTACTAAGGCTTATGGCTTTATGTAATTGTTTTTTATTATCTAGCTACAATCCAGTGGCGGTGCTTTGTTCGCTCCAGTAGTAGCACTCACGTCTTGTTAACTCTCGTCCCAGCCACACTCAAAGACCTTAAGACTCTACTTCTCCAAATGGATACAAGTCTTGAAAGTTTATACAAGACCAAATCTAGTCACTATGTGGATCTTCTTGAGCATAACTGCCCTTCATCCGTCGCTACTGTCGTCAACTCTTCAGGAGTAGACGGAGTAGAGTGCCCCAATCAACATGGTAGTGGGCCTGCTGTACCTGTCACGACCACACCTAGCTCAGGAAGCTCTCCCCAACTTGCCGACCACCATCGCATAAACTGCCTAAACTGCCAGAATGTAATGGTGACGAGCAGGAAGCGGATCCGTGCCTTTTCAGGAGGAAGCGAATGTGCCCCAGCTTCGAAAAAGTATTTGCCGGCGGCGGATGAGAAGGAGACTGATGAAAAAGGCGAGGAAGATGAGCCGCTCCTGGAACCAGACTCGCCTTCAGTCAGATCTCAAACGTTTTCGGAAGGAACTGTTTCCGGAAAGTTGGCACAGTTTATGAGAGCGAAAAGAACGCTGAGTGATCAGAGTGCTGAGGGAAGCAGTGGTATGGAGCCAGAGCAGGACAAGATTTGCTCGGATCCGCAGCGGTGCACTCAATTGAATGACTATCTGAATAGGATGGGAATTGGGACTGCCACGATCGGTGGCCCAGTAGATGACGCAGGAAAGACTTTTGTACCTTGCAGAGCTCCATTTGTGGCATCCATCGCGTTTTGTCTCTTCACATACAGCTGCAGTCTTATGTCTCTGTCGGAGCATGTCATCTTCCGTAAAACATCCACAGAGGAAATGTCCAAAGACTTCAGGCTGAACAGGGATGGGACGACTAGAGGCGAGTTTGGTGACAGTGGAGAGGATGATGATGATGATATGAGTACAGGCTCGGGTAGCTTTTTCTCCAATGGGAGATCCATATCCCAGGACTCATTCAGCGAGACTTCTCTTCAGTAGGAAAACAATTAATTACAAACGTGGTAAAATTTATTAATTAAAATCAAATATTGAAATCAATTTGATTTTTTCAAAAAAAAATGTTTAGGAGAATGGAAGCAGCAGAGCATGATGCACTTCTAAAAACTCACTGTGCCCTGCTTAGGCAAGCTCATTTACAGGCGTTTATTGGAAGCGCTTATCGAAGTTTACTCAGCGGCTATTCAGTAAATCCGTCCGATATCCAAGCAGTGATAGATCGAAGTGCCCTAACACGGGTGCACTTCCCACTGGATAAATTCCTGGAGCATGTCTGCAAATATGGGAAAGATGGTGTGTCGGAGCTCCGTAGAAAAATAGAGGAGGGAGAAGGTGAAAATGAATCAGAACAGTCTCCTTGCAAGTGCAATGCGGAGCTAGTAGCAGTTCACAAGTTCATTCAGAGAAGATTTCGAAGGCTTATGTCGAGGAACTTTTCAAACGCAACGGAGAATGGAAACGTTCTCTTTTATAAAATAGCAGGGAGTAGTGCCCTCTCAGATGTTAGTGGATTCGGAGGGCCAGTGAAGTGCAACTCGGATGTTGAAGAGAATCTGGACTCTTGCAGTGTGATCGCGGACTCGCTTTGTTCTGGAGATGAGCCGTATCAACCGTCAAGCCTCTGTAATTTACCAGAGAATGATGAAAGAAGCACGCTACCGTCAAGGTAAAAAAGTAAAATACAAAAACTATTACTAAATGGTACCATAAAAATACAAATTATAAAAAGATGTAATGAATTTTGAAGGAGCCAACAAGGAGGACAATCTGTGTCAGCAGCAGGACCATTGTTTCAAATGGAACCATGTGGAGGAGCAAATCAAGCTCCAACCGCGGATGACAATCAGTCGTGTGGAGGCTTTACGGCGACGTCGCTGCCCACATCGGTTTCTTTGTCGGTACAATGCAGTCCACTCTTCTGCTACTTGTCCTGCAACTTGCAAGTAGAAGTGAAAAAAGATGATACTGAAAGTGAATGTTTCGAGATTAGTGACGACAGTGACTACATCCCACTCGTGGATATTCCTACTTGCTATCGTACGTAACAAAATAAAATTTCCCTTGTAAACAGTAGTAGAATATTTGGAAATTAAGAAAATACCTACACATTTAGGGTCACTCTGCGAGGAGCATCTTGGGTTATTGGACTCCCAGCGGGCTCAAGAACCCCGCTTTGTGGATCCATCAGGAAGAGTGAAGCTGAGGATGGTGCTAACCTTCTTGACTTCTCCGGAAAATCGCGAGCGCTTGGCAACTGAACTCACGCCCACCACTAGTCCAACAGACAAAAGGGAGGATAAACTGGAGCTG
>JAHZND010003203.1:0-16284 GCA_027744115.1 Acrocyrtus sp. NNG-2020 | reverse complement strand
ATGTAAGAAAAGATAAAAAAAGTAGAAGAAAAAGTTGCGGGAGGAATAAAGTTTTTGGCTACCGGCACAGTTACATATATTTTTTGCACTCCGCTTTGGGGATATTACAGCCACATTTTATTTCCTTCTTGTGATGAAATAAGCGGGCAGCCGCGACTTCCTCAAACTTCCAGAAATTTATTATAGTTCACCGCTTTACCTTTCCTTTCTCCAGAGCTGGCTAGTGCCATTCCCATTGAGTGAGTGAAGTTGGTGGTGAGGGGCATAATAAAAATTCATGTGGAATGTCAACATGCCTCCTTCTTCATTCTCCACCACAAAGAGTTTTTTTTTCTCCAGAAAAAAAGTACTTACAAGGGAATAGTAAAACTGTCATGTTAGTTTCCAGTCAAATAGTAAGTTCGCGTAATTAATGAGTTCGTAAATTTGTGCGGAGCTGTAGAGCTATGGAGCCGACTTTATCCGTAGCTACTTCCACGTCCACGTCGCAGAGCGGAAGAAAATTTGTGTGCCCTCCGACTGCTCTGCATTATTTTCGTGTTGTACGTGCCCAATATAATTTCGGCACATGCATTTAATTTTTTTTTCTCCAGCCGGGCACAAGCATATCAATGTGAAAGTTGCATGAAGGTGCTTTTCCGGATTTGCTTTGGCTTCCAAGAGAGCCCAAGAGAATTCATAATTCCGGGTGAATGCGGGTGTGTAATATGATTAAATCTTTAAGTCAAGCTCCAGCTAAAATTTTTATATTATTTTGTTCCGCTCCCAGAAGTTAATTCCGCTAAATAATGCACCGCATTAACAGCGGCCTTGCCTACTTGTTACCCGCAAAAAAATCTGATTTCTACTCTGCCGTTGCGTTACTTTTCGTGTAGTGTTGTCCTAGTGGACCCTGCACTTCTTCCTTCCCATTCATTATGCACTAAGTATACGGCTACACAGAGGTGTACTTGTAAAAGAGCTCCAGAATGCGCCAGTGGAACTCTGAACACGCATTATAATTTCATTAGATGATTATTCTTCAGAAATAAAGTCCAGAACGGTAACGGGTTTAGCCTTCACTTCACAGTATAAGTTTCGGTCGAGGATTATCATGAATGAGGGCGGAACCTCTTTCCCTCTTAGGCAAATAACAGCAAAAATAAAAAAAAATTGTGAAGTGGTTTGGTTTGGTTTGCTCTCGCTCCACACTCTCGCCTTTTAAAAACTCTCTCCAGCTCCAGCACCAACTACCAACTCCAGCTCTGAGCTTGGATTTGTATACGACCATATTTTTCTTTGATTCCAGTATTTACTTGTAAATAATGGAGGAGCACTCAAGTGGGACTGGGAATGCATTAAATGTGCATGTTCCACACGGGCTTTTAATAAAGCCCTGCCGGAATTTAGCCTTCACAGTATAAGTTTCGGTCGAGGATTATCATGAATGAGGGCGGAACCTCTTTCCCTCTTAGGCAAATAACAGCAAAAAAATTGTGAAGTGGTTTGGTTTGGTTTGCTCTCGCTCCACACTCTCGCCTTTTAAAAACTCTCTCCAGCTCCAGCTCTGAGCTTGGATTTGTATACGACCATATTTTTCTTTGATTCCAGTATTTACTTGTAAATAATGGAGGAGCACTCAAGTGGGACTGAGAATGCATTAAATGTGCATGTTCCACACGGGCTTTTAATAAAGCCCTGCCGGAATTTTGAGGTTTTGCTCCGTGCTGAGCGAAATGATTAAGTAGATGTGTGCCATTTAATTACAGCCATCTATAAAATAGTAGCGGGCAGCTAGCAAGAGTACCTGAAAGAAAACCGCGCTTCAAAGTTAATTCAGAAAATGAGCAGCTCTGCTCTCTCAAGAGACAAAAAAAACTATGTTATACCACTGGGGTGTTGTAATTACTGTGAAAGCTGCAGTTGCAAAAACCGGAAACAGTTTACTTTTAAATGCTTTTGACTACATTAAACAAGCAAAAAAAATAATATGCTTTGTTCCGTACACACATACATTGCAAAATCCGAATGCATGCAACTGGCAACTATACCCGTTTTGGATTTTTGAATGTCCGAAAACCTGAATTTTAATTCTTTGCGAGTGCCCGCATCTTCCTGTTTTAGTAACCGTATAGCTTCTTAAATTAGTGAGTGCCCCGTGAATAATTTACGAGAGTCTTTGCAAGGATCTTTTTTATTTCACTTGCTGGACTTCCTGCAGCTCTAAGTCCTCGAGTAGGAGTCATGCAACGGGACAAAAAATGCAAAGTAAAATAGCTAAAAACTTTATTTTTCAGTAGGTATGCGCAATATTACATTGTCCCCTAAATTACCACATTTTTGTCCCCCGCCAGACATACTGGCAGCTTAAGAACTCAATTTAAATAGTATTACGACTATTTCCCTGAGTACAATACGCTTTTCTTATCTTCATAAAATATCGAAGCGTCATGCAAGAAATTATATCCCTACCGAAATGGAAAATGCTAAAAAAAGTGCAAACCTCAATTTTCGCTATTTTTGCGAATTCACAGCTAGAAAACATAAACTACTTCCTATTAATTAGTACACTGTAAAATATTTTCCACTTTTTCCTGTGCACTTCTTAGCACATTTTCTTCTCGCTAAAATTAAACTTTGCTCCTTGACAGAGTGTGGATAAAAGTGCAAAAATACATATATACCTACTATTTGACCACGACTCATCATCCCATCCTAAGCAAGGAAGGATTTAATGCAGTTGACTGTTGACTGTTTGGTTTGAACAATAAATTTTTTTAAGTGATGAAAAAAATATGCAGGGAGTTCAGCAACAGCCAGTAAAAAAAATCTGTTTTTACACTTTTTACACCATATCCCCATCATCATCGCCACCACAGAAAAAGCTAAACAATAAAAGAATGCATGTGTGTGGCTTTCTGTTGTGTAATTCCTGTCGTGGCCACTGGAGTGAAACGTTTTCGTAAGAAAAGCAACTTTAAATGGTTTAACATTCTCAAAAAAAGCTGATTGTGATTATTATTGTGAGAGGCAAGTATAGTGTCTGGAATCATTCAACTTGCTTCTCTCTCTTAGCTCCCCGTTTTTGTTTGACGCTTTTCAGGTTCATGCTTGCCTGATCACGTACACTCCAACAGATTATTATTCTTTGCCTAACGTGCAGCCACCACATCTCGTATCTCACAGGCAGTGGCTCACAGATAACCCTTTTTTATACATTTTTCTTATAGTGAAAAATGAAAAAAGAGCTTCTTCCCATTCCACATTTTATCCAACATCCCGGCTGGATAAAAAATGGCGAGTGAAATAATCTCTCAAAAGCAAAAGCAAAAGTTTTGCATTTTTCTGTATACGCCCCACACTGGTCTGGTCCATGGAGGAAAAAGAAACATTTTTTTCTGTATCTTTTTACTTACCAAGACACACTAAAATAATAGGATGGATGATAATCAGATGGGATAAGAAATGGAGAAATAGACAATGAAAATGTTTTTATTTTTCAGCTTCCTTTTTGTACCAGGCTAAAAAGGATTTTATAGCTGGTTCGCGCGCCTTGTTAAGAATGCTAAATTGCCTTCCTTTTTATCAAATTGTCAGTTAAAAATATATATTTTTAGAGGGAAAAAAGCAGAAAGCTAAAAAGAATTTTCATTGTTTTATGCTACAATTGTATCACGTACACGGCCATTTGCAATGCACATTTCTTGTATGAAATTAATGGCGTTTAATAATACGCTTTCATTCATCAGCCATTTTCGAGGCTTTTCATTTATTGTAGGGGAAAAGAAAAATGAGTGCATTTCTTATAAGAGCTCATCGCCACACTCATAGTCTCAGTTGGCTGTATGGAGAAAAGAGGTACCTAAAGAGGATCGTTTTTATCTGAGCTGTAATCAGCAGTTTGGTGAAGTTTTTGCCAATCTTCCTTTCGCATTGTTACGGAAGGGTGAGCAACGTGTCTTGTTACCGGTAAACTGGTAACACTCGCCAACGGTCATTTTTTATGTGAATGTCCGATTCACTCGGAGATATTATTTGAAGGTGGCTGATGGCTTTGCGTACATTTCATTTTAGCATGTTGCTGATTAGTACTTGGATAAGGTTCCTTGCCTGGAGACTAGGGCAAAGACAGGTAGTGTGAGAAGAGACATAATTTTGTTCGTTTTTTGTGGATGTTTGCAGGATACAAAAAAGCAAATGTGTAGGGATAGTGAGGAGTGAATGAGCAAGTTTGGAAAGGATTTGGCTTGGAGAAGAAGAGGAGGCGTGAGATTGGGTAAAATCAATAGAAACGATGATCTCAGCGACAGCTCTAAATGCCAGTACGGTTCCACTCAACAAATCTCCCCAGATGCCTCTAGGACTTGATAACAGTCGACTTCGTGTTGACTCCCAAAAGTTCCTGGTGCCGTCGCTACCTGTTAGCTCACGTCAAATAGCCCCGAGGACGGATCACCACAACAGCCATCCGCAGCACCACCATAATCCGCACCTCCACTACACACAGCAGCACCATAATGGGGGGAGTAGTGATAAGAGGAGGGAGCGGTCCATTCTCAACGGAACCGCGCACCCAATCCCATCCCCCGAGAGTTGTAGGATACCTGCGCATGGTCATAGCTTAAATGGACTTCGAAGCTCGACCAGCCCTCTCGGAGGAAAAGGGTCCAGTCCTAATTACCCGCATATGCAGAGTAGTCCCCGGAAAGATGCACATTCCCCAATGTATGGTGGCGAAGTTCCTGGATTTTCCGGGAGTCCTGGAACCACCTACTCCGCTCGCTCCTCTGTGCCCATCCCCTGCTCCTCTCCGTCGCCGGGAGCGAGTGCGTCCCCAAAGTCAACTAATTCCCACTCTCCAAGCAACAATGGAGCCACTTCGTTCTCTTCCCATCTCCCTCCAGGACTCAGTCCAGCTGCGAATGGGGCTAGTGAGTTGAGCCAGCTGGCGGTTGCTGCTGCCGCGGCAGCTGCAAGTGGAGGCAGGTTGTATCCACCAGGCTTCCTCCCGCCGTTCCTCCCACATTCCTTGCCATATCCAGGACTGTTCGGCTCTCATTTCCCGACGCATCAGCATGCAGCTGCCAGCTCGTATTTAGACTTCCACTCGAAGCTCCTTCGTAACTCGTCAGCTCCTACAGAGCTCCGTTCTCCATCTCAGTCACCTCCATCCCGGTCTTATCACCAAGTACCATCTCAGCAGCAGACACCGCCACAAGGCCCACCGCATATTTTACAGCCTATTGGATCTCCACAGTCCACGTCTGTCACATCTCTCCATACAAAACTTATTGAGTCTGTCGCCGCCGCGGGGGACAGGTTTCATTCTCACCACACCGGTCACAACCACATCAACTCCAGTGGAAGTAACAGTCAGCAGCATGCATCCAGTGCAATCAACCGTTTCAGCGGTGGCCCGAGCGGCGTTTCCAAAGGAGGGCCACTCGGCATCAGTGGTGGAATTATGGGCTTGTCCATCTCCCCCAATTCAAATTCTCCCCACAAAGGACATGCGGGTTCCACCGCTACGTCAGCAACGCCAGACATGAGCAGCAAGTCGGTAAAGCTTTACATGGAGCATCCTGGATTACCAGGGAATGGTGAGGGAAGTGTACAGGAGCGTGAGCGTAAAATGATGGCGGAGATGGAGTTAATGAACGGGAGTAAGGGTAAGGACGCGGCACTAGCCAAACAAAGAATGCTGACGAGGTCTCCCGAAGACTTCTCAGTGGGCAGACACCACCACCACCATCACCACCTCCAGCAAGGAGAACAGCAACCACCTCAGAAAACTGCCAAGTCGATCTCTTTCGCAAGTGATGCGCACTCAGGAGGAATGCATCGTCCCAGCCACCACCCGTACATGAACGGACAAGCTTCTCACCAAAGCCATCCTCCCTCTCATCTCAACTCTCACTCTCATAACCAGCATACTCAGGGGCACCACATTAGCTCGCCCTCTGCCCCCACCAACTTGTCGACTGACAGTAAACGAGCTGCCGCCGGAAACACTAGCCATAACGTAGGAAACTCTTCGCAACAGCACCACTTATTCTTGCCACCTAGTCCAAAGAAACGATCTGCTCACTGGAACTTTGCAGTACCTCATAGCCCACTCCACAACGGGCACGGAGGGAAAACAGCAGGTGATTTCGTTCCTCCCCCACCCCCTCCTCATTCAGATAGCTACGCAGAGTCCAATCCCACCTCCTACAACTCTCCAGCAAAGTACCTGAGTCAGAGCCAGCAAAACCAAAAGCCGTCCAATGGTAAGAAATAAGATATATTTTTTTTTACAAAATCTCCTTCCCCGTTCCCTTCCACACCACTTTCTAAATAAAGTAATAACATTCAATGTTAATTATTGTCCAGGAGGTCCAGGCTTAGCTGTTGGAGCCGCATCTACAAATCACCACTATCAGTCTTCGTCCACTCAGCCACTTCTCGTAGTTCCCTCCTCGCCGCTATCCTCCTCCTCTCCCTCATCCCACGGAGGTAGCAGTGGTCCATCCACCCCAAAGTCTCCCTCAGTCCACTTCAAGTTCTTCGGCTCCGCCAACAACAAAGAGAACAACGGGAGTTCAACAAGTGGCCCTGGCCGCAACGGGAGAATCCTTAACGCGCGGAATGACTCATCCTCCTCCACATCCTCAGTCGAGCTCGGAGTGATAAACGGGAATGGCCGAAGTAGGCAAAGTAATGGACATTGTGGCCCTTGGCCAGTAGAGCAAATGCCGCTGATTAGTGCTTTCCGAAAAGGTTCCATGATTAAATTGGCTTCGGGTGACACCAAGATGGTGGAGGATTTGAAGGAAGAGGATTTCGAGAAAGCGGTACAAATGATGGCGGACTCAGTACGGATCGTGTACTGCCACGTTATCTCAATCCAACCAAGTACAAGTCCAGCGGACAGCTCACTTTGCAAAGTGACACTGGCCATGGGAGCAGCACAAAATCAACAGGTGTGTACTACTCTTACTCAAAATCTCTGCCTTATTTTTTCTTCTCCCAGATCCTGTTTCACCGCTCTCTCCCATTTTTTCTTTTTTTTCTCCTCTCCCCACTTTTTCCCATTTTGTCGTGCAAAAAAATTATTATTATGCCTGCCCATATAGGATACGACCTTTGCAAGTTTGCTCGTCTTCTCTTCTTGGCTGCATAATGTGCCATTGCTGCGGGCTACGCAGTATACTCATATCCGCATAGACATAATTATTAAGTAAGTTTTCGAAGCCATAAACACCGGTTTTTCGTACTGTGTTACTTGTTACTGGTCACAGAACAAGTCCTCCTTGCAGACGTACTTGAAATGACTTTCATTCGAGTCATCGAGTCCCAGCCAGCCTTCCCCTCCCAAAGAGGAGTGAGCATGTTGAACTACCAGAAAAAACATTTTTATGTCCTCTGCGAAAAAAAATATATTTCATCTCGTAATTTTCTTCTTTTTTTTACCTAGGAGCCTTCTCTCGCGAAAACCTTTTTTTCGCTAACTGCATCTATATATTGGACCATTAAAATTATTTTCTAGGCGGTGATCCAATCACCGAGAGAAGTCCGCATTTCATCGTAAATCGTAAAGAATTTTTTTAAAAGGCTTCACAAGGCAACTCTGTTTCATCTTCATCCGCATTGAAGCCATAAAAATTGTTTTCTCGGAGTGAAAAGATTATGGCAATTGCATCTCCCCCAGATTTAGCGGGAACGGCGTGATTTGATAGTCATAATTTGATTTGCGCTTTATCTTCATAAAATACATTTTTCCGTATGTTTGTTGCTAAAAAAATTGCAAAGTAAATCATGGCAATCTTCTCACGATCCCATAAAAAGGAGAAAAATGGAGAAAACTGAGTACGATAATGTGGTGTTACGTAGTAAAATACGCCAATCGTAATCGTAGTAAAAATCAGATACATTTTTATTTTATTTTCGGACCTTCAGCCAAAATACAGCATTCTACAGCATAGCACATTATTGCAGCATCACTCCTGAAAAAAAAACTTTTTTTTACAAGCTTTTGGCTTTTAGTATTACACCAAATTCTAACTGGTACTTTATCCCGAAAATAAAAATGAGACGAAAAAGCACACAAACTTGGAGTAAAGAGTAGTGGCAAGAATTACTGAACACTGAACACTCAAAAAAAGGTACTATGGTATGGGGATGTTAAACTGCTAAATGAAATTGCAGCAAAAACAGATATTTTTTTCTTTACTCTTTTTCCTCACAGCCCGAGAAATGATACATCATGCAATTGAATTCTGAGTAAAAATTGTGCATTCCTCTCTAAACTGCTCATCATTCGCATTCGGTGGTAGTTACAGTTGGTAATTGGAAGGGTAAAATATTTGTTGGGAAAACCAGAAAAAGTGGTTCTGTTCTGGGTGCTGGCTGAAAAAGTGCAATAATAGTTAATCGAATCACATCGTATCTACAATTGTGTACATAAAAGGAAAATATATGTACTTGCAGTAGAGAAGGAGATAATCATGTTGACTTTTTTAAAAAAAATCAAAAGTAACAGACCTCTACCACCAACATCAACATCAACCACCACAACAGCACACAGCACACCGAGAAGAAGATAAATAAATAAATGAATCAGTTCCATTTCGCATATTGAAAAAAAAACAATTTTTTCCTCTAAACCAGCTCTTCATTTTTTTCGTTGGTATCATCTCCCTTGCCCAAAAGGAATTTTGCAGATTGGGAGCGAATAACGCCATAAAAATACGAGCTTTTTTTCTCCTTCAGCTCATTTACGCTTACACATTTTTTTTACTCCTACGTTCAGCGTTTATACCTGCACCCTTATTTACCTTTTGACGTTCTCCATGCTGAAAAAAAATGCTGTGAGCCGTGCAAAAAACCAAAACCTCTCTTCCCTAAATTTTATTGCTCTCTTCTCTCCAATTTTTTCAGCTAGTGGAGAAAAAATATATATATATAAGTTAGGCTTAAACATATTTTGCACACTTCTTTTTACTAATGCTGAGTAAAAGGAAAGAAATTTTTTTTTGCGTTAGGCCAACTCTGAAAAGATTGCGGTGATTCCCGTGTCTTCAATTACACGGATTATACCTCTTTTCTGAGGATGCAGTGGAGTTGTGAGGAGCGAATTACTCACTCGGATCGTTTCATCATGGAACGGAATCAGCAAAGTGCATTTGCCATTTACCTTTTTTGCTATAGTTGCCTCGAGTAAAAAGGGGAGAAAATTATTTCTGTTCTCATCTAAAACATACCACGATTTACTTTTTCTTGCTGGTGAGTGGAAATGGGAAACCATACAATAAGAGCGAAATTTATATTTTTTTTGTGATTGCAGTGGCAAGATAGGAAGTAGGAATGAGAATGAGAGTGAGTGTGTAGAGCCATCACTTTAATTAGATTACTTTTACTGACTTTATTTACCCACTTGACTCTTTTTTTCTTTTTTTTTCTCGGCACTTGTCTCGTTAAATTAAGCAAGGGCTGCTTTAAGCGCAACTAATATCCCAATTGTTTCTGTTCTAGCGTTTAAGTAATGGTCATCATCATAATAGTGAAATAATGATTACCGAAAAAAAAATTGTTCGCGTTAAGTGCGGACATCGCTTTTTACTATGCTCGCAGCTCGCAAAGGTTCCATTCTTCATCTTTTCTTGTGCTGCTCCTTCCATTTTGTAAAGAAAATATTTCATTTTTCTTTCATATTCTGAGCACAACCATTTTTTTTCGCCAAACAAAGTCAAGAAAGGGGGAGAGGACGACAGGCAGGAGCCGAAAAGCAAGCCAAGCCGGTTTGCATTTTGGCTTCTTCACTTTACTTACAAACCTACTCTAGTGTGACCACAAAAACTGCTCACAAAAATGAAATGTAATAATAAATTGAGAGAAAAAGTAGAATGTGATTTTTCCACTGCATCCTCATCACTTCATCCTGGGGTGTACAACAGCGTAGAAATTTTTGCCCGTCCACTATAATACAATATATATATATTTTTTCCATTTCTTGATCTAACCTTTTTAATTCCACCATTAAATTCTGGTTCTGTCTGGTTGCACTGAAAAAATACTACGTTGACTACTATGAGCACTTACTCACTCATATCATGCAGTCCATCGTCATCATCATTTAAGTAAGTAGTTATAGCAGTTGTGGATACTACTCTGCTATTTCATTCCGAAAACACAAGAAATAATAATAAAAAAAGGATTTCGTGTACGCTGAGCTTGAGCTCCTCTCTGAAGTGCAAGTGGAGTGGTAACTGAGTGCAAAACAGTCAAGATTTTTTATATAGATTATTCAGTGTGGCGAGGAGGGATAAACACTTTTCATTCCACTTTTCAATACACATATAATAATATTATGCATTTTTCCTTCATTCTCTCCTTAAGAGCTAAAAGAGAAGGAACCTATCCGGTTCTATAGAACTTCCACTGCATGCCGAGCCGAGTCGTGAATTAAATGCGGTTTTCTGCTACCGGTTACCTTACTTCCTGATTTTTTAAGGGAATTTTTTTTATTTGCTTTTCCATGCTATACCTAA
The DNA here is from genome assembly GCA_027744115.1 of Acrocyrtus sp. NNG-2020. Taxonomy (NCBI): domain Eukaryota; kingdom Metazoa; phylum Arthropoda; class Collembola; order Entomobryomorpha; family Entomobryidae; genus Acrocyrtus; species Acrocyrtus sp. NNG-2020. The sequence continues at coordinate 5,776 of JAHZND010003203.1, read as the reverse complement.
GAAAAAACAGAATAAAAAGGGGAGTGTGCAGCCATATTTTTATAAGGCTCTGGTGGAGTGTTGTCGGAAGAGAAGGCTCTGATTAGCATGAGTGATGTTCATTAAGGAAAAGATGTTTAACTTGCAACTTTTACATGGATTATACCACCAAAAAGTAGCCATTCAAAATTAAATATATTTTTTTCTTGGTATGGACATATTTGGGATTTGGGGATGTGAGTGGAGTGCAGGTGTAACTTAATATGCGGCTTTTGCAACATTCAGAAAAATGATGACTTTTCTCGCAATTTTTTTAAATTCATTGAAAATACTGAAATGAGTCAATTTCTATTGACTCTTTGTAGAGGGATGAATGATACCGGATTTTGATTGTGGTTTGTAAACTTTGTAACTTGTAAAGTAAAGCTGAAAAAAATTGCGATATGTGATTTTTTTAAAACATAAATTTTTGTATGAATGCGAGCTGCAAACTACGCTCATTGACTCATTTAACTGTTTTTATCATTGAAAGGGGAGACGAAATGGAGTCACATTACTTGTTTAACTGTGCTATCAAAAGGATTAGCGCTCTTATCTAATAACAATAACGAATCGCAAATGATCCACATACTCGAAATGCCAACAGGTTTTTTTCCTACTACTCCGTCAGAGAACTTGTAGTGCTATCAAAAAGCTCATTTTTGTAGGCTGTAAGATGTGATTAGGTATTTTTTCTGATATTTTTTAAACTTTAATCACGCCGAGGAAAAAAATGTCACCTCATCATTAAAATAGTTTGATAAGTGCAAACTTTTCGGAGAATGAGCTTCCACTCTCCACTCATACACTCAAAAATAGTTCATTTTAAATCCCCGAAAAAAAAGTTGTCTTGATTTTTCAACCAGCATTTTTTAAATTGTTTTAATTGCCGTAAACGTACTTGACGCTGATCGCTCTCGAGGTTAGCTTCGACGAAAACTGTCAAAACAGTTTGTATCTTTTTTTGTATGTTTGGTGTGGGCTTTGACAGAGTAGGTTTTATACGATCACAGTTTTATGATCGACTGGGAGAAAGAGAAAGGAGAAATATTTTCAACATTGTTTTTGTCTTGTATTTTGCTATTTGGCTGCTCTCCGTCCGTCCTCTATGTTCCTCTTCTGAGATATTTTTATGGGCACTTCGCTCATATTTTTATAGGGAACAGGCTATTTGCCATTTTCGCATATTGTATTTATTGCACTAGCCACTAGCTGCAAAAAAAGCAGAGTCCAAAAGCCACATTGTTATTCCATTTGGGTATGCATATCATCGCCATTTGGTCATAAACCAGGTTTTCCATGTATGGCCTTTGAAAGTCCATTGAGTCGTCGTCGTAGTCGTAGCCATCTCCTCTTCTTGCTCCGTCTTTTCTTCTCGCTAATCTTATATGGGATGGGTTTGATGAGCACTGAGGATGAATATCAACAACAAACAAAAGTCAGCTCAAAAAATATATATATCTAAGAAGAGCAAGATTTTTCAGCTCTCAACCCTCTCCATCTCCATCTTGCAAAATATATATTTTTTCGCGTACATCCCAGTACAATTTTCTGAAATGGCCTTGGGTTATTTGAATATAAAGTGCGCAAGGTAACATTTTATGATATTTTTTTCAGGTATGAGAAATGAGACAGGCTTTTTAGCACTTTGCAGCGTTTAGCAAGGAAAACAAAGAGGGGAAAAGATCACTCGCTGAGGTACTCCACTTGCCCAGCGTAAACACACTTTACATAAAAATACGTTTTATGCAATAAATTTAATTATATCAACATTCAACATTCAAAAGGCATGCCTAGCCAGAGCCAAAGCCAGAGTCAGCACAACTTTTGCATTTTCTACACAATAATATTTTTTTTGCGGCCAAAGTCATATAGGCAACGGGCTGTAGTTGGTACTCCATACCTGTGTAAATTGATGATGAGCTTCTATATCTCTCCCGTGGGATTATTATTTTTTTGGCAAAAAAAAAAACATTGTACAAAAATAACGAGTGTGTGTGTCATCGAGAAAATGGAAAAAATAGTAAAGCGCCATTGCTTACGCTAAAGTCGGTAAATCTTGCTAAATTGAAAAAGGATCATATTGTCCATGAGTGACAGGGAAAAGTTGGCGGTGTGCATTATGCAGTGATAAAAGCATTTATGAATTGATTATTCATTCATTCATCCTAAAAAAATGGCTGCTGCTATCATTTACGTTATTTACCACGTTGTACACTTTCTTAATTTATGTTAATGTACACGGATGTAGCCAGAAAGTGAACTGGCTAGTCCGTGATAATGCTGATTACTAATTCGGCTCTGTTCCCTGACTCGTCGACGAGACGAGTCCCGTGGCATGATCGCCAGAAAAAAAAGGAAAGGTGAGGTAAAGGTGTTTAAGGAGAACCGAGTAAAAAAAACGATGAGATGAGAGCCTCTTCTGCTCGAGCTCAGGTACGAAATATTTCGCAGATTTCGGCGAGCTGATACGATAATGACGGTGATGTAGATCATATGCCATAAGAAAACACCAATAAAAGCATCGGTAAGAGCAGGGCATTAAGTTGTTTAGAAAAAAAGAAGTTGCTCTTGCTGCAGCCACCACTCTCTGAGATTTTGTCTTGGAATTTTTTTTGGAACCTGCTTTGTTATGTGTTGGATTAGGCAAAAAAAATATATTATTAGTAAATAGATGGAGATGGAAAAAGGAATATAATGGACATTATGATATGCTTGAGAATAACTTTACCTGTTATACCTGTGCATTAAATTTTTTTTCAGGATGGGAGTTTAAAGAAGAGGTCATATAGTCAACGCCATAATCGTAAAATACACTTTTTGAACTATTAATTCCACTTTCTTCTCGTAAAAATTGTTTTTACGGGGATTTTCTCGTTGTATCTGTGACAGGGGAGGTTGTGACGGAATGCGAAAAAAATGGATTTTTCTTCTTGAAAGTTTTAAAATGCTTTTACAATTAGGAATTTTCCACAATTTTTCAGTGTCTCTGCAGTAAAAATATAATTTATGGAGAGAATTCCTTTTCTCGCGAATTCCAAATGCTAAAATAATGTTTTTAGCGTTATTCTTTGTGTAGCCAGTTGCTTTCAAACACTTAAAAAAAGTTGCATTGAAAAGTACTTGTTTTTAGGGAGCTCTCGGAATTTTTATTTTTTTTTGCAAAGGTCTGCCAACTCTTATAATGAGTTCTAGCCCTGCGGCAATGTTAAGGGCTTTTTGCGGGCGACAACTCGTCACAGACCCACCGTCCACCTGCCACCTGCAAAATTTTTTTTTGACTGGGAGCCTGATGAGAAAGAGCAGACAATAATGAGTCATCTCACATTTCGGTTTAAATTCCTGCCCACTTCGTTTCAGCATGTAAAGAATCTTTTTTTTTTCTTCCAAAAATCTCCACCAGACTATTATTCTTTTCGTGCGAGTCGAATAGCGCAAATTGGTCATAAGGGAGTATAGTGAAATGCTAATTACTCCTTTTAGCAAAGTAATGACATCCCATCGTTTTCTGCCAGCACCTATTAAAGGCTGCAGCCGGAGACTTATTAGGTCACGTCATGTGCTCAGAAAGATAGACGCAAGTGCAGCATCAGCATCTTATTAATATCAGTGGACTCGCAGTTAATTAGCTGTTTGCGCGCGTAAGTCATTCCAAGTCAAAAATGTAGAAAACTGATCTACGCTCGTATAGCACTCATTACCAAGTCATATCGCCATCTAAATTTATGATGTGGCTGAAGTGAGACTGTAATAATAGGAAATATGTAAATTTGGGCCCGCACTCACTCATTTTAATCGCTTATTTTCGCGACTTTGTAATAGCTGCTCAGCAAGTCCAGTGGTATGGAAAGGGCACGGCTCTGTTTTTTTAATTGAGAGTGAATAAATAAATTAACTTGTTATTATCCGCAAAACTTCATTTGCGCTGTAATTCGACAAGAGACAATAAGCTGAAGTGCATCCAACCGCGTCAGCCCATCTTATGATAGCTGATAGCCAATTATATTCATTTTGTGAAGTGGCTAGTGCCGTAAACTATTACATAGCTGAAGCTATTTTGCATTTTGTGGTTTCGCTAATTAGCACAAGAGCGAACAATCATGGTCGCTCTGTAGGTATTGATGTAGCTGAAGGAGATTCCTTTTCAGCTTTTTGTAGATTTTGCAGCTAGCTGCAAAGCTGTAAAACGCGCCGTTTTTGTTATTGTTACAAGTGCCTTTGAGGTTAGAGTGTGATGCAATTTTTAATTCCCTTCGCATTTTATTAGCTCGTTTGTTACGTGAGCGGCTCTGCTTGATTTCCCGTGCGTTAGATAGGACGTGCTACCAAGAATTTCGCGAATGTTAGAGAAACTTGTTGAAAAAATATGGGGCTATCTCTTCAGCTTCAATTAGCGGCGGAGATGGAATAAAATTCATAATTTAATTTTAAACTTTTCTTTTTGCATACAGCTGAAAAGTTAATCAATGTCTAAAAAGGAAAAAAGAAGTCTTTTTTTACAATGTATCCATCTCATGTGCGGAGTCCGTAAAAAGATCACGCAAATTGTTCAACTTCTTTTAAGTGGTTAGCTGGAACGCTGAAAATAGAAATGTTTTTTGCGTACGAATTACCTGAAGTAGCCTGCAAAATGGATCCGTTTATAAAAGTCCATCAAATAACTATTTTTTTTTGAATGCAAATCACACTCGCAAATTCTAGACGAATGATTGCGTGCTACTTCTCTCCCTTATTAATGTACAATTGTGCAGATTTACTTCAGCAGTTCAACAAAGAATTTTAAAGTTCTCCACGACTTTTATAGTCCATTTCACAGAATTGGCTACCGACTTTATAAATGCGTAATTAATAATCAGCTCTTGTCCTTTTTTGTCTGAGGTGACTCTATAGCTTCAACTCTGCCATTATTTTCGTCTAGTAAGTTCAAAAAAATTTGGCGTAATGGCAACATTGTTCAAACTTGATGTGAGTCATTTTCTCCAACAAGACATGCACATTCCCAGCAAGGTGTCAATTAGTTCATTCTTCAATTTTCCATTCATCAACTTCTCCAGCGAAAAAAAAATCACACTAAACACGACAGTCCTTATCGTCATCAGTCATCGCCCATAAAACGGGAAAAAACATAATCCAGTCATTTTTATTTCCCCCACAAAAACACAATTTTTTTGCTTCTAAAAATATTTCTTTTTTTTCTCTCACCAGCCACTATTATTAAAGAGAAGAAGAGGCTCATGGTACGTCGCTCGCTGTTTAAAGCTCTCCTCTCCATATTTCAGCGACTGCCATAATCCCCACAAAAAGTATTATAGTCATGCAACAAGGGAAACAAGTTCAGGGTCACATTTGCAGCAGAAAGTGCAAAGCACACGAGAAATATCGCATATCACATATCCCATTTTTATTATATTTTAAACAGATCGCAGCTCGTAGATTTGCAGCTGAGAATTGTCGAGCGCTTTACACGAACACTCACCGTAAATTTTCTACATTTGATTGTTGCATGTTTTCATTGTGTATAGCTTGTAGCAATAGTCTACTCTACAATGTTCTTATGACATGTTACTTTTTCACATGTTCAACACAATTTTTTTTACCTAGCTCAAGCAAAAAAAAATCCTTTTCTCTTGTAAAACAGTCGCCCCCATATTATGCCATGCGCAAAAATAGAGAGGAAGGAGCCGTGTGGTCGTGGTCGGCTAAAAAAGTCAGGTTGGATATGTTGGCTGTGCAAGGCAAGGCTCCTAGTAGAATAATA